>JAJHUQ010000035.1:7575000-7577500 GCA_035773235.1 Eospalax fontanierii | reverse complement strand
AACGCTAACCCTAACCCTAACCCTAACCCAAAAACTAACCCTAACCCGAACCTTAACCCAAACCCTAATCCTAACCCTAACCCTAACCCAAACCCTAACCATAACCCTATTCCTAAGCATAACCCTAAATCTAAACTTAACCCAAACCCTAACCCAAACCCTAACCCTAAACCCTAACCCAAACCCTATCCCTAACCCTAACCCTTACCCTAACTCAAACTCTAACCCTAACTCTAACCCTAACCCAAAACCTAAACCTAACCTAATCCAAACCCTAACCCAAACCCTAACAATAACCCTAAACCTAACCCTATTCCTAAGACTAACCCTAACCCTAACCCTAACCCTAACCCTAACCCTAACTCTAACCCAAAAACTAACCCTAACTCGAACCCTAACCCAAACCCTAATCCTAAAACTAACCCTAACCCAAACCCTAACCCTAACCCTATTCCTAACATTAACCCTAAACCTAACCTTAACCCAAACCCTAACCCTAATCCTAACGCTAACCCTAACCCAAAAACAAACCCTAACTCGAACCCTAACCCAAACCCTAATCCTAACCCTAACCCTAACCCAAACCCTAAACCTAACCCTAACCATATTCCTAACCCTAACCCTAAACCTAACCTTAACCCAAACCATAACCCAAACCCTAACCCTAACCCAAACCCTAACCCTTACCCAAAACCTAAACCTATACCTAACCCTAACCCTAATCCTAACACTAACCCTAACCCAAAAACTAACCCTAACTCGAACCCTAACCCAAACCCTAATCCTAACCCTAACCCTAACCCAAAACCTAACCCTAACCCTATTCCTAACCCTAACCCTAAACCTAACCTTAACCCAAACCCTAATCCAAACCATAACCCTAACCCAAACCCTAACCCTTACCCAAAACCTAAACCTAAACCTAACCCTAACCCTAACCCAAACCCTAACCCTTACCCAAACCCTAAACCTAAACCTAACCCTAACCCTAACCCTAACCCTAACCAAAAACCAAACCCTAACACTAACCCTAACCCTAACCCAAATCCTAACCCTAACATTAACCCAAAACAAAACCCTAAATCTAACTCTAATCCTAACCCTAACCCTAATCAAAACCCTAACATTAAACCTAACACTAACCCTAACCCAAAACCTAAACCTAACCCTAATCCTAACGCTAACACTTACCCTAACCCTAACCCTAACCCAAAAACTAACCCTAACTATAACCCAAACCCTAACCCTAACCCTAAACCTATCCCTAACCCAAACCCTAACACTAACACTAACACTAACCCTAACACTAACCCAAACCCTAACCCTAACCCTAAACCAAACCAAAACCCTAACCCTAACTCTAATCCTAACTCTAACCCTAACCCTAACCCTAACCCTAAACCTAACCCAAACCCTAACCCTTACCCAAACCCTAAACCTAAACCTAACCCTAACCCTAACCCTAATCCTAACCCTAACCCTAACCCTAACCCTAACCCTAACTCAAACCCTAACCCTAACCCTAACCCAAACCCTAACCCTAACCCTAACCCTAACCCTTATCCTAACCCTAAACCTAACCCCAAATAAAACACTAACCCTAAACCAAACCCTAACCCTAACCCTAACCCTAACCCTAACCCAAACCCTAAACCTTACCCAAACCCTAAACCTAATCCTAACCCAAACCCTAACCCTAACCCTAACCCTAACCCAAACCCTAAACCTAACCCTAACCCTAACCCAAAAACTAACCCTAAGTCGAATCCTAACCCAAACCCTAACCCTAACCCTAACTCAAACAATAACACTAACCCTAAAACATACCCTAACCCTACACCTAACCCTAACCCTTATCCTAACCCTAAACCTATCCCAAAAAATAACACTAACCCTAAACCAAACCCTAACCGTTACCCTAACCCTAACCCATACCCAAACCCTAAACCTAACCCTAACCCAAACCCTAACCCTAACCCAAACACTATCCCTAACCCTATTCCTAATCCTAACCCTAAACCTAACCTTAACCCAAACCCTAACCCTAAACTTAACCCTAACTCAAACTCTAACCCTAATTCGAACCCTAACCCTAACCCAAACACTAACCCAAACCCTAACAATAACCCTAAACCTAACCCTATTCCTAACACTAACCCTGACCCTAACCCTAACTCTAAACCTATTCCTAACCCTAACCCTAAACCCTATCCCTAACCAATACCCTAAACATAACCTTCACGCTAACCCTAACCCTAAACCAAACCCTAACCCTAACCTTAAACCTAAACAAAAACCTAAACCTAACCCTAACCCTAACCCTAACCCAAACCCTAACCCTAACACTAACCGTAACCCTAACACTAACCCAGATCCTAACCCTAACATTAACCCAAACCAAAACCCTAAACCTAACTCTAATCCTAACCCTAACCCTAATCAAAACCCTAACATTAAACCTAACCCTAACCCTAACCCAAAACCTAAACCTAACCCTAAT
>JAJHUQ010000035.1:7565000-7570000 GCA_035773235.1 Eospalax fontanierii | reverse complement strand
ACCCTAACCCAAAAACTAACCCTAACTATAACCCAAACCCTAACCCTAACCCTAAACCTATCCCTAACCCAAACCCTAACACTAACACTAACACTAACCCTAACACTAACCCAAACCCTAACCCTAACCCTAAACCAAACCAAAACCCTAACCCTAACTCTAATCCTAACTCTAACCCTAACCCTAACCCTAACCCTAAACCTAACCCAAACCCTAACCCTTACCCAAACCCTAAACCTAAACCTAACCCTAACCCTAACCCTAATCCTAACCCTAACCCTAACCCTAACCCTAACCCTAACTCAAACCCTAACCCTAACCCTAACCCAAACCCTAACCCTAACCCTAACCCTAACCCTTATCCTAACCCTAAACCTAACCCCAAATAAAACACTAACCCTAAACCAAACCCTAACCCTAACCCTAACCCTAACCCTAACCCAAACCCTAAACCTTACCCAAACCCTAAACCTAATCCTAACCCAAACCCTAACCCTAACCCTAACCCTAACCCAAACCCTAAACCTAACCCTAACCCTAACCCAAAAACTAACCCTAAGTCGAATCCTAACCCAAACCCTAACCCTAACCCTAACTCAAACAATAACACTAACCCTAAAACATACCCTAACCCTACACCTAACCCTAACCCTTATCCTAACCCTAAACCTATCCCAAAAAATAACACTAACCCTAAACCAAACCCTAACCGTTACCCTAACCCTAACCCATACCCAAACCCTAAACCTAACCCTAACCCAAACCCTAACCCTAACCCAAGCACTTACCCTAACCCTATTCCTAATCCTAACCCTAAACCTAACCTTAACCCAAACCCTAACCCTAAACTTAACCCTAACTCAAACTCTAACCCTAATTCGAACCCTAACCCTAACCCAAACACTAACCCAAACCCTAACAATAACCCTAAACCTAACCCTATTCCTAACACTAACCCTGTCCCTAACCCTAACTCTAAACCTATTCCTAACCCTTACCCTAAACCCTATCCCTAACCAATACCCTAAACATAACCTTCACGCTAACCCTAACCCTAAACCAAACCCTAACCCTAACCTTAAACCTAAACAAAAACCTAAAGCTAACCCTAACCCTAAGCCTAACCCAAACCCTAACCCTAGCACTAACGGTAACCCTAACACTAACCCAGATCCTAACCCTAACATTAACCCAAACCAAAACCCTAAACCTAACTCTAATCCTAACCCTAACCCTAATCAAAACCCTAACATTAAACCTAACCCTAACCCTAACCCAAAACCTAAACCTAACCCTAATCCTAACCCTAAACCTAACCCTAATCCTAACCCTTACTCTAACCCTAACACAAACACAACCCCTAACCCTAACCCTAACCCTAACCCAAACCCTAACCCTAAACCTAACCCTAACTCAAACCCTAACCCTAACCCTAACCCTAACCCAAACCCTAACCCTAAATCTAACCCTAACCCTAACCCTAACCCTAACCCAAACATTAACACTAACACTAACACTAACCCTAACACTAACCCAAACCCTAACCCTAACCCTAAACCAAACCAAAACCCGAACCCTAACTCTAATCCTAACCCTAACCCCAACCCTATTCCTAACCCTAACCCTAACCCTAACCCTAATCTTAAACCTAATTTTAACCCTAACCCTAACCCGAACCCTAAACCTAACCCTAACGCTATCCCTAACCTTAAACCTAACCCAAACCCAAACCCTAAACTTAACCCTAATCGTAAACCTAACCCAAAACCTAACCCTAACCCAAACACTAACCTTAACACTAAGCCTAACCCTAACACTATCACTAACCCTAACCCTAACCCTAATCATAACCGAAGCCCAAACCCTAACCCTAACCCTAACCTTAACCCTAATGCTAACACTAATCCTAACTCAAACTCAAACCCTAAACCTAACCCTAACCCTAACCCAAACCCTAACTCTAACCCTAACCCTAACTCAAACCCTAACCATAACCCTAATTCTAACCCGAACCCAAAACCTAAAACTAACCCTAACACAAACTCTAACCCAAACCCTAACAATAAGCCTAACCCTAACCCTATTCCTAACCCTAACCGTAACCCTAAACCTAACCCTAACCCTAACTCTAATCCTAACCCTAACCCTAACCCTATTCCTAACCCTAACCCTAACCCTAACCCTAATCTTAAACCTAATTTTAACCCAAACCCTAACCCAAACCCTAAAACTAACCCAAACCCTATCCCTAACCTTAAACCTAACCCAAACCCAAACCCTAAACTTAACCCTAATCGTAAACCTAACCCAAAACCTAACCCTAACCCAAACACTAACCTTAACACTAAGCCTAACACTAACACTATCACTAACCCTAACCCTAACCCTAATCATAACCGAAACCCAAACCCTGACCCTAACCCTAACCTTAACCCTAATGCTAACCCTGATCCTATCTCAAACTCAAACCCTATACCTAACCCTAACCCTTACCGAAACCCTAACTCTTACCCTTTCCCTAACTCATACCCTAACCATAACCCTAATTCTTACCCGTACCCTAAACCTAAAACTTACCCTAACACAAACTCTAAACCAAACCCTAACAATAAGCCTAACCCTAACCCTAATGCTAACCCTAACCGTAACCCTAAACCTAATCCTAACCCTATTCCTAAACATAACCCTAACCCTAACCTTAACCCAAACCCTAACCCTAAACCTAACCCTAACCCAAACCCTACTCAAACCCTAACTCTAACCCAAACCCTAGCCCTAACACTAACCCTAACCGTAATCCTAAACCTAACCCTAACCCTATTCCTAACCCTAACCCTAACCCTAACCTTAAACCACACCCTAACCCTAAACCTAACCCTAACCCAAACCCTACTCAAACCCTAACTCTAACCCAAACCCTAACCCTAACACTAACCCTAACCGTAATCCTAAACCTAACCCTAACCCTAACCCAAAAAGTAAACCTAACCCTAAACCTAACCCTAACCCAAAACCTAACCCTAACCCAAACCCTAACAATAACCCTAACACTATGAATAACACTAACCCTAACCCTAACCCTAACCCTAACCCTAACCCTATTCCTAACCCTAACCCTAAACCCTAACCCTAACCAATACCCTTAACATAACCTTCACACAAACCCTAACACTAACACAAACCCTAGCCCTAACCCTAAACCTAACCAAAAACCTAAACCTAAACCTAACCCTAACCCTAACCCAAACCCTAACCCTAACCCTAACCCTAACCCTAACACTAAGCCAAACCCTAACAATAACCCTAAACCTAACCATATTTCTAACACTAACCTTAACCCTAACCCTAACCCTAACCCTATTCCTAACACTAACACTAAACCATAACCCTAACCAATACCCTAAACATAACCTTCACGCTAACCCTAACCCTAACCCAAAACCTAACCCTAAGCCTAAACCTAACCAAAAACCTAAACATAACCTTAACCCTAACCCTAACCCAGACCCAAACCCTAACACTAACCATAACCCTAACCCAAATCCTAACCCTAACATTAACCCAAACCAAAAGCCTAAATCTAACTCTAATCCTAACCCTAACCCTAATCAAAACCCTAACATTAAACCTAACCCTAACCCTAAGCCAAAACCTAAACCTAACCCTAATCCTAACCCTAACCCTAACCCTAAACCTAACCCTAACCCTTACCCAAACCCTAAACCTAAACCTAACACTAACCCTAATCCAAACCCTAACCTTAACCCAAAAACTAACCCTAACTCGAACCCTAAACCAAACCCTAATCCTAACCCTAACCCTAACCCAAACCCTAACCCTAACCCTATTCCTAACCCTAACCCTAAACCTAACCTTAACCCAAACCCTAATCCAAACCCTAACCCTAACACAAAACCTAAACCTAACCCTAATCGTAACCCTAACCCTAACCCTAATCCTAACCCTAACCCTAACCCTAACACAAACCCAACCCCTAACCCTTACCCTAACCCTAACCCTAACCCTAACCCAAACCCTAACACTAACACCAAGACTAACCCTAACCCTAACCCAAACCCAAACCCTAACACTAACCCTAACCCTAACACTAACCCAAATCCTAACCCTAACATTAACCCAAAGCAAAGCCCTAAATCTAACTCTAATCCTAAACCTAACCCTAATCAAAACCCTAACCCTTACCCTAACCCTAACCCTAACCCAAACCCAAACCCTAACCCTAACCCTAACCCTAACCCTAACCCTAACCCTAAACCCTACCCCTAAACCTAACCCTAACTCAAACTCTAACCCTAATTCGAACCCTAACCCTAACCCTAACCCTAACCCAAACACTAACACTAACACTAACACTAACCTTAACACTAACCCAAACCCTAACCGTAACCCTAACTCTAATCATAACCCTAACCCTAACGCTAACCCTAACCCTAACCCTAACCCTAACCCTAACCCTAACCCTAACCCTAACTCAAACCCTAACCCTAACCCTAACCCAAACCCTAACCCTAACCCTAACCTTAACGCTTATCCTAACCCTAAACTTAACCCAAAATATAACACTAACCCTAAACAAAAACCCTAAACATAACCCTAACCCTAACCCTAACCCTAACCCTAACTCAAACCCTAACCCTAACCCTAACCCAAACCCTAACCCTAACCCTAACCTTAACCCTAATCCTAACCCTAACCCTAACCCAAAAACTAACCCTAACCCGAACCTTAACCCAAACCCTAATCCTAACCCTAACCCTAACCCAAACTCTAACCATAACCCTATTCCTAACCATAACCCTAAACCTAAACTTAACCCAAACCCTAACCCAAACCCTAACCCTAAATCCTAACCCAAACCCTATCCCTAACCGTAACCCTGACCGTAACACAAACTCTAACCCTAACTCTAACCCTATCCCAAAACCTAATCCTAACCCTACTCCAATCCCTAACACAAACCCTAACAATAACCCTAAACC
>JAJHUQ010000035.1:7542500-7560000 GCA_035773235.1 Eospalax fontanierii | reverse complement strand
TAAACCTAACCCAAACCCTAACACTAACCCTAACCCTAACACTAACCCAAATCCTAACCCTAACATTAACCCAAACCAAAGCCCTAAATCTAACTCTAATCCTAACCCTAACCCTAATCAAAACCCTAACATTAAACCTAACGCTAACCCTAACACAAAACCTAAACCTAACCCTAATCCTAACCCTAACCCTAACCCTAACCCTAACCCTAATCCTAACCCTAACCCTAACCCAAAAACTAACCCTAACGATAACCCAAAGCCTTACCCTAACCCTAACCCTAACCCTAACCCAAACACTAACACTAACACTAACACTAACCCTAACACTAAACCAAACCCTAACCCTAACCCTAACTCTAATCCTAACCCTATCCCTAATCCTAACCCTAACCCTAACCCTAACACTAACCCTAACTCAAACCCTAACCCTAACCCTAACCCAAACCCTAACCCTAAACCTAACCCTAACCCTTATCCTAACCCGAAACTTAACCCAAAATATAACACTAACCCTAAACCAAACCCTAACCCTAACCCTAACCCTAACCCTAACACAAACCCTAACCCTTACCCAAACCCTAAACCTAAACCTAACCCTAACCCTAATCCAAACCCTAACCCTAACCCAAAAACTAACCCTAACTCGAACCCTAAACCAAACCCTAATCCTAACCCTAACCCTAACCCAAACCCTAACCCTAACCCTATTCCTAACCCTAACCCTAAACCTAACCTTAACCCAAACCCTAACCCAAACCCTAACCCTAACCCTAACCCTAACTCAAACTCTAACCCTAATTCGAACCCTAACCCTAACCCAAACACTAACCCAAACCCTAACAATAACCCTAACCCTAACCCTATTCCTAACACTAACCTTAACCCTAACCCTAACCCAAACCCTAATCCTAAACCTAACCAAAAACCTAAACCTAACCCAAACCCAAACCCTAACACTAACGCTAACCCTAACACTAACCCAAATCCTAACCCTAACATTAACGCAAACCACGCCCTAAATCTAACTCTAATCCTAACCCTAACCGTAATCAAAACGCTAACATTAAACCTAACCCTAACCCTAACCCAAAACCTAAACCTAATCCTAATCCTAACACTAACCCTAACCCTAACCCTAACCCTAACCCTAAACCTAACCCAAATCCTAACCCTAACGCTAACTCAAAAACTAACCCTAACGATAACCGAAACCCTTACCCTAACCCTAACCCTAACCCAAACACTAACACTAACACTAACACTAACCCTAACACTAACCCAAACCTAACCGTAACCCTAACTTTAATCCTAACCCTAACCCTAACGCTAACCCTAACCCTAACCCCAACCCAAAAACTAACCCTAACCCGAACCTTAACCCAAACCCTAATCCTAACCCTAACCCTAACCCAAACCCTAACCATAACCCTATTCCTAAGCATAACCCTAAACCTAAACTTAACCCAAACCCTAACCCAAACCCTATGCCTAAACCCTAACCCAAACCCTATCCCTAACCCTAACCCTTACCCTAGCTCAAACTCTAACCCTAACTCTAACCCTAACCCAAAACCTAAACCTAACCTAATCCAAACCCTAACCCAAACCCTAACAATAACCCTAAACCTAACCCTATTCCTAAGACTAACCCTAACCCAAACCCTAACCCTAACCCTATTCCTAACATTAACCCTAAACCTAACCTTAACCCAAACCCTAATCCTAATCCTAAAGCTAACCCTAACCCAAAAACTAACCCTAACTCGAACCCTAACCCAAACCCTAATCCTAACCCTAACCCTAACCCAAACCCTAACCCTAACCCTAACCCTATTCCTAACCCTAACCCTAAACCTAACCTTAACCCAAACCCTAACCCAAACCCTAACCCTAACCCAAACCCTAACCCTTACCCAAAACCTAAACCTAAACCTAACCCTAACCCTAATCCTAACCCTAACCCTAACCCAAAAACTAACCCTAACTCGAACCCTAACCCAAACCCTAATCCTAACCCTAACCCTAACCCAAACCCTAACCCTAACCCTATTCCTAACCCTAACCCTAAACCTAACCTTAACCCAAACCGTAACCCAAACCCTAACCCTAACCCTAACCCAAACCCTAACCCTTACCCAAAACCTAAACCTAAACCTAACCCTAACCCTAACCCAAACCCTAACCCTTACCCAAACCCTAAACCTAAACCTAACCCTAACCCTAACCCTAACCCTAACCCAAAACCAAACCCTAACACTAACCCTAACCCTAACCCAAATCCTAACCCTAACATTAACCCAAACCAAAACCCTAAATCTAACTCTAATCCTAACCCTAACCCTAATCAAAACCCTAACATTAAACCTAAACCTAACCCTAACCCAAAACCTAAACCTAACCCTAATCCTAACCCTAACACTTACCCTAACCCTAACCCTAACCCAAAAACTACCTCTAACTAAAACTCGAACCCTAACCTTAACCCTATGCCTAGTCCTATCACAAACCTTAACACTAACTCAAACACTAACCCTTACACTAACCCAAACCCTAACCCTAACCCTAAACCAAACCAAAACCCTAACCCTAACTCTAATCCTAACCCTAACCCTAACCCTAACCCTAACCCTAAACCTAACCCAAACCCTAACCCTTACCCAAACCCTAAACCTAAACCTAACCCTAACCCTAACCCTAATCCTAACCCTAACCCTAACCCTAACCCTAACCCTAACTCAAACCCTAACCCTAACCCTAACCCAAACCCTAACCCTAACCCTAACCCTAACCCTTATCCTAACCCTAAACCTAACCCCAAATAAAACACTAACCCTAAACCAAACCCTAACCCTAACCCTAACCCTAACCCTAACCCAAACCCTAACCCTTACCCAAACCCTAAACCTAACCCTAACCCAAACCCTAACCCTAACCCTAACCCTAACCCAAACCCTAAACCTAACCCTAACCCTAACCCAAAAACTAACCCTAAGTCGAATCCTAACCCAAACCCTAACCCTAACCCTAACTCAAACAATAACACTAACCCTAAAACAAACCCTAACCCTACACCTAACCCTAACCCTTATCCTAGCCCTAAACCTATCCCAAAAAATAACACTAACCCTAAACCAAACCCTAACCGTTACCCTAACCCTAACCCATACCCAAACCCTAAACCTAACCCTAACCCAAACCCTAACCCTAACCCAAACCCTAACCCTAACCCTATTCCTAATCCTAACCCTAAACCTAACCTTAACCCAAACCCTAACCCAAACCCTAACCCTAAACTTAACCCTAACTCAAACTCGAACCCTAATTCGAACCCTAACCCTAACCCAAACACTAACCCAAACCCTAACAATAACCCTAACAGTATTCCTAACACTAACCCTAACCCTAACCCTAACACTAACCCTAAACCTAGCCCTATTCCTAACCCTAACCCTAAACCCTAAGCCTAACCAATACCCTAAACATAACCTTCAAGATAACCCTAACCCTAACCCAAACCCTAAACCTAAACCTAACCCTAACCCTAACCCTAACCCTAATCCTAACCCTAACCCTAACCCAAACCCTAACCCTAACCTTAACCCAAACACTAACCCATACCCAAACCCAAAACCTATCCCTAACCCTAACCCTATCCCTAACTCAAACTCTAACCCTAACTCTAACCCTGGCTCAAAACCTAAACCAAACCCTAATCCAAACCCTAACCCAAACCATAACAATAACCCTAACCCTAACCCTATTCCTAACACTAACCCTAACCCTAACCCTAACCCTAACCCTAACCCTATTCCTAACCCTAACCATAAACCCTTACCCTAACCAATACCCTAAACATAACTCTCACGCTAACCCTAACCCTAACCCAAACCCTAACACTAACCCTAAACCTAACCCTAACCCTAACCCTAACCCTATTCCTAACCTTAACCCTAAACCTAACCGTAAACCAAAAACTAACCGTAAATCTAACCCAAATCCTAACCCTTACTCAAACCCTAACCCTAAGACAAAACCTAACCCTAAAACTAACCCTAACCCAAATCCTAAACCTAACACTAACCCTAACCCAAACCCTAACCCTAACACTAACACTTACCCTAAGGCTAACCCTAAACCTAACCGAAACCAAAAGCCTAACCCTAACTCTAATCCTAACCCTAACCCTAATCCTAACCCTAACCCTAACACTAACCCAAACCCTAAACCTAACCCTAATCCTAATTCTAACCCTAACCCTAATCGTAACCCTAAACCTAACCCTAACCCACACCCAACCCCTAACTCTAACCCTAACCCTAACCGAAACCCTAACTCAAAACCTAACCCTAACCCTAACCCAAACCCTAACCATAAACCTACCCCTAACCCTTTTCCTAACCCTCACACAAACCCTAACAATAATCCTAACCCTAACCCTAACCCCAAAACTAACCCTAACCCTAACCCTAACCCTAACACTAATCCTAATCCTAACCCTAACGCTAACCCTAACTCAAACCCTAACCCTAACCCAAACCCTAACCCTTACCCAAACCCTAAACCTAAACCTAACCCTAACCCTAATCCTAATCCTAACCCTAACTCAAAAACTAACCCTAACTCGAACCCTAACCCAAACCCTAATCCTCACCCTAACGTTAACTCAAACCCTAAACCTAACCCTATTCCTAACCCTAACCCTAAACCCAAACCCTAACAATAACCCTAACCCTATTCCTAACACTAACCCTAACCCTAACCCTAACCCTTTCCCTATTCCTAACCCTAACCCTAAACCCTAAGCCTAACCAATACCCTAAACATAACCTTCACGCTAACCCTAACCCTAACCCAAACCCTAAACCTAAACCTAACCAAAAACCTAAACCTAACCCAAAACCAAACCCTAACCCTAACCCTACTCCTAACATTAACCCTAAACATAAACTTAACCCAAACCCTAACCCAAACCCTAACCCTATCCCTAACCCTAACCACAACCCTAACCCAAACCCTAACCCAAATCCTAACCCTAACCCTAACCCTAACCCTAACCCTAACCCTAACTCAAACACTAACCCTAACCCTAATCCAAAACCTAATCCTAAACCTAACCCTAACCCTTATACTAACCCTAAACCTAACCCAAAAAATAACACTAACCCTAAACCAAACCCTAACCCTAACCCTAACCCAAACCCTAACCCTAACCCTATTCCTAACCCTAACCCTAAACCTAATCTTAACCCAAACCCTAACCCACACCCTAACCCTAAACTTAACCCTAACTCAAACTCTAACCCTAACTCGAACCTTAACCCTAACCCAAACACTAACCCAAACCCTAACAATAACCCTAACATTATTCCTAACACTAACCCTAACCCTAACCCTAACCTAACCCTAACCCTATTCCTAACCCTAACCCTAAACCCTAAGCCTAACTAATACCCTAAACATAACCTTCACGCTAACCCTAACCCTAACCGAAACTCTAACCCTAACCCTAAACCTAACCAAAAACCTAAACGTAACCCTAACCCTAACCCTAACCCAAACCCTAAACCTAACACTAACCCTAACCCTAACACTAACCCAAATCCTAATCCTAACATTAACCCAAAGCAAAACCCTAAACCTAACTCTAATCCTAACCCTAACCCTAATCAAAATCCTAACATTAAACCTAACCCTAACCCTAACCCAGAACCTAAACCTAACCCTAATCCTAACCCTAACCCTAACCCTAATCCTAACCCTAACCCTAACCCTAACACAAACCCACCCCCTAACCCTAACACTAACCCTAATCCTAATTCTAACCCGAACCCAAAACATAACCCTAACCCTAACCCTAACCCTAAACCTAACCCTATCATTAACCCTAACCCTAAACCAAACCCTAACTCTAACCCTAACCCTAACCCTAACCCTAATCCTAACCCTATCCCTAACCCTAACACTAACCCTAACACAAAACCACACTGTAACCACAAACCTAACTCAAAACCTAACCTTAAACCTAACCCAAACCCAAACCCTAACTCTAACCTTAACCCTAAACCAAACCCTAAACCTAACCCTAAACCTAACCCTAACCCAAACCCTAACCCTAACACTAACCTAACCCTAACTCAAATCCTAACCATAACCCTAACCCTAACCCTAACCCAAACTCTAACCCAAACACTAACCCTAACCCTAACACTAACCCAAATCCTAACTCTAACCCTAACCCAAAACAAAACCCTAACCCTAAATCTAACTCTAATCCTAAACCTAACCCTAATCCTAACTCTAAACCTAACCCTAATCCTAACCCTAACCCTAACCCTAACACAAACCCAACCCCTAACACTAACCCTAACACTAATCCTAATTCTAACCCGAACCCGAACCATAACCCTAACCCTAAAATTAACCCAAAACCTAAACCTAACACTAAACCTAACCCTAAACCAAACCCTAACTCTAACCCTAAACCTAACCCTAACCCTAATCCTAACCCTATCCTTAACCCTAACACTAACCCTAACCCAAAACCACACCGTAACCACAAACCTAACTCACACCCTAACCTTAAACCTAACCCAAACCCAAACCCTAAACTTAACCCTAAACCAATCCCTTAACCTAAACCGTAACCCTTACCCTAACCCTAACCCTATTCCTAACCCTAAACCTAACCCTAACCTCAACCCAAACCCTAACCATAAACCTAAGCCTAACCCAAATCCTAATCCTAACACTAACCATAATCCTAAGCCTAAACCTAACTCAAACTCAAACCTAACCCTAAACCTAACCCTAACCCAAACCCTAACCCTAACACTAACCTAACCCTAACTCAAACCCTAACCATAACCCTAACCCTAACCCTAACCCAAACCCTAACCCTAACACTAACCCTAACCCTAACACTAACCCAAATCCTAACCCTAACCCAAACCAAAACCCTAACCCTAACTCTAACTCTAATCCTAAACCTAACCCTAATCATAACCCTAACCCTAACCCTAAATCTAAACCTAACCCTAACTCAAACCCTAACCCTAACCCTTACCCTAACTCAAACCCTAACCCTAACCCTAACCCTAACCCTAACACAAACCCTAACCCAAATCCTAACCCTAACCCTAACCCTAACCATAACCCTAACCCTAACCCTAACTCAAACACTAACCCTAACCCTAACAAAAACCCTAACCCGAAACCTAACCCTAACCCTTATCCTCACCCTAAACCTAACCCAAAAAATAACACTAACCCTAAACCAAACCCTAACCCTAACCTTAACCCTAACCCTAACCCAAACCCTAACCCTTACCCAAACCCTAAACCTAAACCTAACCCTATCCCGGATCCTTACCCTAACCCTAACCCAAAAACTAACCCTAACCCAAACCCTAACCCTAACCCTATTCCTAACCCTAACCCTAAACCTAACCTTAACCCAAACCCTAATCCAAACCCTAACCCTAAACTTAACCCTAACTCAAACTCTAACCCTAATTCGAACCCTAACACTAACCCAAACACTAACCAAACCCTAACAATAACCCTAACCCTAACCCCATTCCTAACACTAACCCTAACCCTAACCCTAACCCTAAACCTATTGCTAACCCTAACCCTAAACCCTAACCCTAACCAATACCCTAAACAAAACCTTCACGCTAACCCTAACCCTAACCCAAACCCTAACCCTAACCCTAAACCTAACCAAAAACCTAAACCTAACCCTAACCCTAACCCTAACCCAAACCCTAACCCTAACACTAACCCAAATCCTAACCCTAACATTAACCCAAACCAAAACCCTAAACTTAACTCTAATCCTAACCCTAACCCTAATCAAAACCCTAACATTAAACCTAATCCTAACCCTAACCCAAAACCTAAACCTAACCCTAATCCTAACCCTAAACCTAACCCTAATCTTAACCCTAACCCTAACCCTAACACAAACCCAACCCCTAACCCTAACCCTAACCCTAACCCAAACCCTAACCCTAAACCTAACCCTAACTCAAACCCTAACCCTAACCCTAACCCTAACCCAAACCCTAACCCTAAATATAACCCTAAACCTAATCCTAACCCAAACCCTAACCCAAAAACTAACCCTAACAATAACCCAAACCCTAACCCTAACCCTAACCCTAACCCTAACCCAAACCCTAACCCTAACCCTAAACCAAACCAAAACCCTAACCCTAACTCTAATCCTAACCCTAACCCTAACCCTAACCCTAACCCTAACCCTAACTCAAACCCTACCCCTAACCCTAACCCAAACCGTAACCCTAAACCTATCCCTAACCCTAACCCTAACCGTAACCCAAACCCTAACACTAACCCAAACCCTAACCCTAACCCTAAACCAAACCAAAACCCTAACCCTAACTCTAATCCTAACCCTAACCCTAACCCTAACCGTAACCCTAACCTTAAATCAAACACTAACCCAAACCCAAACCCAAAACCTATCCCTAACCCTAACCCTAACCCTAACTCAAACTCTAACCCTAACTCTAACCCTAACTCAAAACCTAAACCAAACCCTAATCCAAACCCTAACCCAAACCCTAACAATAACCCTAACCCTAACCCTATTCCTAACACTAACCCTAACCCTAACCCTAAACCTAACCCTAACCGTATTCCTAACCCTAACCCTAAACCCTTACCCTAACCAATACCCTAAACATAACCCTCACGCTAACCCTAACCGTAACCCAAACCCTAACACTAACCCTAACCCTAACCAAAACCCTAACCCTAACCCTAACCTTAACCCAAACCAAAACCCTAACCCTAACTCTAATCCTAACTCTAACCCTAAGCAAAACCCTAACATTAACCCTAACCCTAACCCTAACCCTATTCCTAACCTTAACCCTAAACCTAACCTTAACCCAAAACCTAACTGTAAATCTAACCCAAACCCTAACCCTAACTCAAAACCTAACCCTAAGACAAACCCTAACCCTAAAACTAACCCTAACACAAATCCTAAACCTAACACTAACCCTAACCCAAACCCTAACCCTAACACTAACACTTACCCTAAGCCTAACCCAAAACCTAACCCTAAACCTAACCGAAACCAAAAGCCTAACCCTAACTCTAATCCTAACCCTAACCCTAATCCTAACCCTAACCCTAACACTAACCCAAACCCTAAACCTAACCCTAATCCTAATTCTAACCCTAACCCTAATCGTAACCCTAAACCTAACCCTAACCCACACCCAACCCCTAACTCTAACCCTAACCCTAACCGAAACCCTAACTCAAAACCTAACCCTTACCCTAACCGAAACCCTAACCCTAAACCTAACCCTAACCCTTTTCCTCACCCTAACAAAAACCCTAACAATAATCCTAACCCTAACCCTATTCCTAAACCTAACCCTAACCCTAACCCTAACCCTAATCCTAACCCTAAACCTAACCCCAAAACTAACCCTAACCCTAACCCAAACCCAAACCCTAACATTAATCCTAATCCTAACCCTAAAGCTAACCCTAACTCAAACCCTAACCCTAACCCAAACCCTAACCCTAACACTAAGCATAACCCTAATCCTAAACCTAACCCTAACCCTAACCCTAACCCTAACCCTAACCCTAACCCTAACCCTAATCCTAACCCTAACCCTAACCCAAAAACTAACCCTAACTCGAACCCTAACCCAAACCCTAATCCTCACCCTAACGCTAACCCAAACCCTAAACCTAACCCTATTCCTAACCCTAACCCTAAACCTAACCTTAACCCAAACCCCAACCCAAAACCTAACCCTAACTCAAACTCTAACCCTAACTCGAACACTAACCCTAATCAAAACACTAACCCAAACCCTAACAATAACCCTAACCCTATTCCTAACCCTAACCCTAACCCAAACCCTTACCCAAATCCTAACCCTAACCCTAACCCTAACCCTAACTCAAACACTAACCCTAACCCTAACCCAAAACCTAACACTAAACCTAACCCTAACCCTTATCCTAATCCTAAACCTAACACAAAAAATAACACTAACCCTAAACCAAACCCTAACCCTAACCCTACCCTAATCCTAACCCTAACCGTAACCCTAACACAAACCAAACCCCTAACCCTAACCCTAATCCTAATACTAATTCTAACCCGAACCCAAACCATAACCCTAACCCTAACCCTAAACCTAACATTAAACCTTAACCCTAAACCAAACCCTAAACCTAACCCTAAACCTAACCCTAACCCTAATCCTAACCTTATCCCTAACCCTAACACTAACCCTAACCCAAAACCACACCGTAACCACAAACCTAACTCAAAACCTAACCTTAAACCTAACCCAAACCCAAACCCTAACCCTAACCTTAACCCTAAACCAAACCCTAAACCTAACCCTAACCCAAACCCAAACCCTAACCCTATCCTTATCCCTAAACCAAACCCTAACCATAACCCTAACCCTAACCCTAACCCTAACCCTAACCCTAACATTAACCCTAACCCTAACCCTAACCCTAACCCTAACCCTAACCCTATTCCTAACCCTAACCCTAACCCTAACCCTAATCTAAACCAATCCCTCGCCGTAACTGAAACCCTAACCCTAAGAAAAACCCTAACCCTAAAACTAACCCTAACCCAAATCCTAAACCTAACACTAACCCTAACCCAAACCCTAACCCTAACACTAACACTTACCCTAAGGCTAACCCAAAACCTAAACCTAAACCTAACCGAAACCTAAAGCCTAACCCTAACTCTAATCCTAACCCTAACACTAATCCT
Source organism: Eospalax fontanierii (assembly GCA_035773235.1). Lineage (NCBI taxonomy): Eukaryota > Metazoa > Chordata > Mammalia > Rodentia > Spalacidae > Eospalax > Eospalax fontanierii. The sequence goes on along the minus strand of JAJHUQ010000035.1, from coordinate 7,549,199 downwards.
AACCCTAACCCTAACACTAACCCAAACCCTAAACCTAACCCTAATCCTAATTCTAACCCTAACCCTAATCGTAACCCTAAACCTAACCCTAACCCACACCCAACCCCTAACTCTAAACCTAACCCTAACCGAAACCCTAACTCAAAACCTAACCCTAACCCTAACCCAAACCCTAACCCTAAACCTAACCCTAACCCTTTTCCTAACCCTAACACAAACTCTAACAATAATCCTAACACTAACCCTATTCCTAAACCTAACCCTAACCCAAAACCTAACCCTAAACCTAACCCTAACCCTTTTCCTAACCCTAACACAAACCCTAACAATAATCCTACCCTAACCCTATTCCTAAACCTAACCCTAACCCTACCCTAACCCTAATCCTAATCCTAACCCTAACCCTAACCCTAATCCTAACCCTAACCCTAACCCCAAAACTAACCCTAACCCTAACCCAAACCCTAACCCTAACACTAATCCTAATCCTAACCCTAACGCTAACCCTAACTCAAACGCTAACCCTAACCCAAACCCTAACCCTAACACTAACCATAACCCTAATCCTAAACCTAACACTAACGCTAACCCTAAGCCTAACCCTATCCCTAACCCCAACCCTTACCCAAACCCTAACCCTTGCCCAAACCCTAACCCTACACCTAACCCTAACCCTCATCCTAACCCTAACCCTAACTCGAACCCTAACCCAAACCCTAATCCTCACCCTAACGCTAACCCAAACCCTAAACCTAACCCTATTCCTAACCCTAACCCTAAACCTAACCTTAACCCAAACCCTAACCCAAAACCTAACCCTAACCCTAAAGCAAACTCTAACCCTAACTCGAACCCTAAACCTAACCCAAACTCTAACCCAAACCCTAACAATAACCCTAACCCTATTCGTAACACTAGCCCTAACCCTAACCCTAACCCTAACCCTAACCCTATTCCTAACCCTACCCCTAAACCCTAAGCCTAACCAATACTCTAAACATAACCTTCACACTAAACCTAACCCTAACCCAAACCCTAACCATAAACCTAACCAAAAACCTAAACCTAACCCTAAACCAAACCCTAACCCTAACCCTATTCCTAACATTAACCCTACACCTAACCTTACCCCACACCCTCACCCAACCCCTAACCCTAACCCTAACCCTACCCATACCCCTAACCCAAACCCTAACCCAAATCCTAACCCTAACCCTAACCCTAAGCCTAACTCAAACACTAACCCTAACCCTAACCCAAAACCTAACCCTAAACCTAACCCTAACCCTTATCCTAACCCTAAACCTAACCCAAAAAATAACACTAACCCTAAACCAAACCCTAACCCTAACCCTACCCTAATCCTAACCCTAACCCTAACCCTAACACAAACCCAACCCCTAACCCTAACCCTAACCCTAATCCCAATTCTAACCCGAACCCAAACCATAACCCTAACCCTAACCCTAACCCTAAACCTAACATTAAACCTAACCCTAAACCAAACCCTAACTCTAACCCTAAACCTAACCCTAACCCTAATCCTAACCCTATCCCTAACCCTAACACTAACCCTAACCCAAAACCACACCGTAACCACAAACCTAACTTAAAACCTAACCTTAAACCTAACCCAAACCCAAACCCTAACCCTAACCTTAACCCTAAACCAAACCTAAACCTAACCCTAACCCAAAGCCTAACACTAACACTAACCTAACCCTAACTCAAACACTAACCATAACCCTAACCCTAACCCTAACCCAAACCCTAACCCTAACACTAACCCTAACCCTAACACTAACCCAAATCCTAACCCTAACCCTAACCCAAACCAAAAAACCCTAACCCTAACTCTAACTCTAATCCTAAACCTAACCCTAATCCTAACCCTAACCCTAACCCTAATCCTAACCCTAACCGTAACCCTAACACAAACCCAACCTCTAACACTAACACAAACCCTAACCCTAAATCTAAACCTAACCCTAACCCTAACTCAAACCCTAACCCTAACCCTTACCCTACCTCAAACGCTGACCCTAACCCTAACCCTAACCCTAACCCAAACCCTAACCCAAATCCTAACCCTAACCCTAACCCTACCCATAACCCTAACCCTAATCCTAACTCAAACACTAACCCTAACCCTAACAAAAACCCTAACCCTAAACCTAACCCTAACCCTTATCCTAACCCTAAACCTAACCCAAAAAATAACACTAACCCTAAACCAAACCCTAACCCTAACCCTAACCCTAACCATAACCCAAACCCTAACCCTTACCCAAACCCTAAACCTAAACCTAACCCTAACCCGAATCCTAACCCTAACCCTAACCCAAAAACTAACCCTAACTCGAACCCTAAGCCAAACCCTAATCCTAACCCTAACGCTAACCCAAACCCTAAACCTAAGCCTATTCCTAACCCTAATCCTAAACCTAACCTTAACCCAAACCCTAACACAATCCCTAACCCTAACCCTAACCCTAAATCAAACTCTAACCCTAACTCGAACTCTAACCCTAACCCAAACACTAACCCAAACGCTAATATTAACCCTAACCCTATTCCTAACACTAACGCTAACCCTAAACCTAACGCTATTCCTAACCCTAACCCTAAACCCTAACCCTAACCAATACCCTAAACATAACCTTCACGATAACCCTAACCCTAACCCAAACCCTAACCCTAACCATAAACCTAACCAAAAACCTAAACCTAATCGTAACCCTAACCCTAACCCAAACCCAAACCGTAACACTAACCCTAACCCTAACACTAACCCAAATTCTATCCCTAACATTAACCCAAACCAAAACCCTAAACCTAACTCTAATCCTAACCCTAACCCTAATCAAAACCCTAACATTAAACCTAACCCTAACGCTAACCCAAACCCTAACCCTAACCCTATTCCTAACCATAACCCTAAACCTAACCTTAACCGAAACACTAACCCTAACCCTAACCCAAACCCTATCCCTAACCCTAACCCTAATCCTAACCCTAACTCAAACCCTAACACTAACCCTAACCCTAACACTAACACAAACCCTAACAATAACCCTAACACTAACCCTAACCCTAACCCAAACCCTAACCCTAACCCTAACCCTCACCCTAACCCAAACCATAACACTAACCCTAACCTTAACCACAATGCTAAGCCTAAACCTAACTCAACTCAAACCTAACCTTAAACCTAACCCTAACCAAAACCCTAACCCTAACACTAACCTAACCCTAACTCAAACCCTAACCATAACCCTAACCCTAACCCTAACCCAAAACCTAACCCTAACACTAACCCTAACCCTAACACTAACCCAAATCCTAACCCTAACCCTAACCCAAACCAAAACCCTAACCTTAACTCTAACTCTAATCCTAAACCTAACCCTAATCCTAACCCTAACCCTAACCCTAATCCTAACCCTAACCCTAACCGAACCTCTAACACTAACCCTAACCCTAACCCAAACCCTAACCCTAAACCTAAACCTAACGCAAACCCTAACTCAAACCCTAACCCTAACCCTTACCCTAACTCAAACCCTAACCCTAACACTAAACCTAACCCTAACCCAAACCCTAACCCAAATCCTAACCCTAACCCTAACCATAACCATAACCCTAACCCTAACCCTAACTCAAACACTAACCCTAACCCTAAAAAAAACCCTAACCCTAAACCTAACCCTAACCCTTATCCTAACCCTAAACCTAACCCAAAAAATAACACTACCCCTAAACCCATCCCTTACCCTAACTCTCCCTCTACCCCTTTCCCTAACCCTATTCCTAACCCTAACCCTAAACCTAACCTTAACCCAAACCCTAACCCAAACCCTAACCATAAACTTAAGCCTAACTCAAACTCTAACCCTAATTCGATCCATAACCCTAACGCAAACCCTAACCCTAACCATAAACCTAACCAAAAACCTAAACCTAACCCTAACCCTAACCCTAACACTAACCCTAACCCTAACACTAAACCAAATCCTAACCCTAACATTAACCAAAACCAAAACCCTAAACTTAACTCTAATCCTAACCCTAACCCTAATCAAAACCCTAAAATTAATCCTAACCCTAACCCTAACCCTAACACAAACCCAACCCCTAAACCTAACCCTAAACCTAACCCAAACCCTAACCCTAAACCTAACCCTAACCCTAACCCTAACCCTAACCCTAACCCTAAACCTAACTCTAACCCTAACCCTAACACTTACCCTATCCCTAACACTAACCCACATCCTAACCCTAACATTAACCCAAATCAACACCCTAAACTTAACTCTAATCCTAACCCTAACCCTAATCAAAACCCTAAAATTAAACCTAACCCTAACCCTAACCCAAAACCTAAACCTAACCCTAATCCTAACCCTAACCCTAACCCTAATTCTAACCCTAACCCTAACCCTAAAACAAACCCAACCCCTAAACCTAACCCTAACCCTAAAGCAAACTCTAACCCTAACTCGAACCCTAAACCTAACCCAAACGCTAACCCAAACATTAACAATAACCCTAACCCTATTCGGAACACTAACCCTAACCCTAACCCTAACCCTAACCCTATTCCTAACCCTAACCCTAAACCCTAAGCCTAACCAATACTCTAAACATAACCTTCACACTAAACCTAACCCTAACCCAAACCCTAACCATAAACCTAACCAAAAACCTAAACCTAACCCTAAACCAAACCCTAACCCTAACCCTATTCCTAACATTAACCCTAAACCTAAACTTAACCCAAACCCTAACCCAAACCCTAACCCTAACCCTAACCCTAACCATAACCCTAACCCAAAACCTAACCCAAATCCTAACCCTAACCCTAACCGTAACCCTAACTCAAACACTAACCCTAACCCTAACCCAAAACCTAACCCTAAACCTAACCCTAACCCTTATCCTAACCCTAAACCTAACCCAAAAAATAACACTAACCCTAAACCAAACCCTAACCCTAACCCTACCCTAATCCTAACCCTAACCCTAACCCTAACACAAACCCAACCCCTAACCCTAACCCTAACCCTAATCCCAATTCTAACCCGAACCCAAACCATAACCCTAACCCTAACCCTAACCCTAAACCTAACATTAAACCTAACCCTAAACCAAACCCTAACTCTAACCCTAAACCTAACCCTAACCCTAATCCTAACCCTATCCCTAACCCTAACACTAACCCTAACCCAAAACCACACCGTAACCACAAACCTAACTCAAAACCTAACCTTAAACCTAACCCAAACCCAAACCCTAACCCTAACCTTAACCCTAAACCAAACCTAAACCTAACCCTAACCCAAAGCCTAACACTAACACTAACCTAACCCTAACTCAAACACTAACCATAACCCTAACCCTAACCCTAACCCAAACCCTAACCCTAACACTAACCCTAACCCTAACACTAACCCAAATCCTAAGCCTAACCCTAACCCAAACCAAAAAACCCTAACCCTAACTCTAACTCTAATCCTAAACCTAACCCTAATCCTAACCCTAACCCTAACCCTAATCCTAACCCTAACCCTAACCCTAACACAAACCCAACCTCTAACACTAACACAAACCCTAACCCTAAATATAAACCTAACCCTAACCCTAACTCAAACCCTAACCCTAACCCTTACCCTACCGCAAACGCAGACCCAAACCCTAACCCTAACCCTAACCCAAACCCTAACCCAAATCTTAACCCTAACCCTAACCCTACCCATAACCCTAACCCTAACCCTAACTCAAACACTAACCCTAACCCTAACAAAAACCCTAAACCTAAACCTAACCCTAACCCTTATCCTAACCCTAAACCTAACCCAAAAAATAACACTAACCCTAAACCAAACCCTAACCCTAACCCTAACCCTAACCATAACCCAAACCCTAACCCTTACCCAAACCCTAAACCTAAACCTAACCCTAACCCGAATCCTAACCCTAACCCTAACCCAAAAACTAACCCTAACTCGAACCCTAAGCCAAACCCTAATCCTAACCCTAACGCTAACCCAAACCCTAAACCTAAGCCTATTCCTAACCCTAATCCTAAACCTAACCTTAACCCAAACCCTAACACAATCCCTAACCCTAACCCTAACCCTAAATCAAACTCTAACCCTAACTCGAACTCTAACCCTAACCCAAACACTAACCCAAACCCTAATATTAACCCTAACCCTATTCCTAACACTAACCCTAACCCTAAACCTAACCCTATTCCTAACCCTAACCCTAAACCCTAACCCTAACCAATACCCTAAACATAACCTTCACGATAACCCTAACCCTAACCCAAACCCTAACCCTAACCATAAACCTAACCAAAAACCTAAACCTAATCGTAACCCTAACCCTAACCCAAACCCAAACCGTAACACTAACCCTAACCCTAACACTAACCCAAATCCTATCCCTAACATTAACCCAAACCAAAACCCTAAACCTAACTCTAATCCTAACCCTAACCCTAATCAAAACCCTAACATTAAACCTAACCCTAAACCTAACCCAAAACCTAAACCTAACCCTAATCCTAACCCTAACCCAAACCCTAATCCTAACCCTAACCCTAACCCAAACCCTAACCCTAACCCTATTCCTAACCATAACCCTAAACCTAACCTTAACTGAAACACTAACCCTAACCCTAACCCGAACCCT
>JAJHUQ010000035.1:7502500-7540000 GCA_035773235.1 Eospalax fontanierii | reverse complement strand
AACCTAACCTTAAACCTAACCCAAACCCAAACCCTAACCCTAACCTTAACCCTAAACCAAACCCTAAACCTAACCCTAAACCTAACCCTAACCCAAACCCTAACCCTAACACTAACCTAACCCTAACTCAAATCCTAACCATAACCCTAACCCTAAACCTAACCCAAACTCTAACCCTAACACTAACACTAACCCTAACACTAACCCAAATCCTAACCCTAACCCTAACCCAAACCAAAACCCTAACCCTAACTCTAACTCTAATCCTAAACCTAACCCTAATCCTAACTCTAACCCTAACCCTAATCCTAACCCTAACCCTAAACCTAACACAACCCCAACCCCTAACCCTAACACTAACCCTAATCCTAATTCTAACCCGAACCCAAACCATAACCCTAACCCTAAACTTAACTCAAAACCTAAACCTAACACTAACCCTAACCCTAAACCAAACACTAACTCTAACCCTAAACCTAACCCTAACCCTAATCCTAACCCTATCCCTAACCCTAACACTAACCCTAACCCAAAACCACACCGTAACCACAAACCTAACTCATACCCTAACCTTAAACCTAACCCAAACCCAAACCCTAACCCTAACCCTAAACCAAACCCTAAACCTAAACCGTAACCCTAACCCTAACCCTAACCCCATTGCTATCCCTAACCCTAACCCTAACCTTAACCCAAACCCTAACCCTAAACCTAACCCTAACCCAAATCCTAATCAAACCCTAACCCTAACCCAAACTCTAACCCTAACACTAACCCTAACCGTAATCCTAAACCTAACCCTAACCTTAACCCAAAAAGTAAACCTAAACCAAAACCTAACCCTAACCCTAAATCAAACACTAACCCTAACCCTAACCCAAAACCTAACCCTAAACCTAACCCTAACCCTTATCCTAACCCTAAACCTAACCAAAAAATAACACTAACCCTAAACCAAACCCTAACCCTAAACCTAACCCTAACCCTAACCCTTACCCAAACCCTAAACCTAAACCTCACCCTAATCTAATCCTAACCCTAACCCTAACCCAAACCCTAACCCTAACCCTATTCCTAACCCTACCCCTAAACCTAACCTTAACCCAAACCCTAACCCACACCCTAACCCTAAACTTAACCCTAACTCAAACTCTAACCCTAACTCGAACCTTAACCCTAACCCAAACACTAACCCAAACCCTAACAATAACCCTAACACTATTCCTAACCCTAACCCTAACCCTAACCCTAACCCTAACCCTAACCCTATTCCTAACCCTAACCCTAAACCCTAAGCCTAAACAATACCCTAAACATAACCTTCACGCTAACCCTAACCCTAACCCAAACCCTAACCCTAACCCTAAACCTAACCAAAAACCTAAACCTAACCCTAACCCTAACCCTAACCCAAACCCTAACCCTAACACTAACCCTAACCCTAACACTAACCCAAATCCTAACCCTAACATTAACCCAAACCAAAACCCTAAACCTAACTCTAATCCTAACTCTAACCCTAATCAAAATCCTAACATTAAACCTAACCCTAACCCTAACCCAAAACCTAAACCTAACCCTAATCCTAACCCTAAACCTAAACTTAATCCTAACCCTAACCCTAACCCTAACACAAACCCAACCCCTAACCCTAACCCTAACCCTAATCCTAATTCTAACCCGAACCCAAACCATAACCCTAACCCTAACCCTAACCCTAACCCTAAACCTAAACCTAACATTAACCCTAACCCTAAACCAAACCCTAACTCTAACTCTAACCTAACCCTAACCCTAATACTAACCCTATCCCTAACCCTAACACTAACCCTAACCCAAAACCACACCGTAACCACAAACCTATCTCAAAACATAATCTTAAACCTAACCCAAAACCAAACCCTAACCCTAACCTTAACCCTAAACCAAACCCTAAACCTAACCCTAACCCAAACCCTAACCCTAACACTAACCTAACCCTAACTCAAATCCTAACCAAAGCCCTAACCCTAACCCTAACCCAAACTCTAACCCTAACACTAACCCTAACCCTAACACTAACCCAAATCGAACCCTAACCCTAACCCAAACCAAAACCCTAACCCTAACTCTAACTCTAATCCTAAACCTAACCCTAATCCTAACTCTAACCCTAACCCTAATCCTAACCCTAACCCTTACCCTAACACAAACCCAACCCCTAACCCTAACCCTAACCCTAATCCTAATTCTAACCCGAACCCCAACCATAACCCTAACCCTAAACTTAACCCAAAACCTAAACCTAACACTAACCCTAACCCTAAACCAAACCCTAACTCTAACCCTAAACCTAACCCTAACCCTAATCCTAACCCTATCCCTAACCCTAACCCTAACCCTAAACCTAACATTAACCCTAACCCAAACCCTAACCCTAACCCTAATGAAAACCCTAAAATTAATCCTAACCCTAAGCCTAACCCTAACACAAACCCAACCCCTAAACCTAACCCTAAACCTAACCCAAACCCTAACCCTAAACCTAACCCTAACCCTAACCCTAACCCTAACCCTAACCCTAAACCTAACCCTAACCCTAACCCTAACACTAACCCTAACCCTAACACTAACCCAAATCCTAACCCTAACATTAACCCAAACCAAAACCCTAAACTTAACTCTAATCCTAACCCTAACCCTAATCAAAACCCTAAAATTAAACCTAACCCTAACCCTAACCCAAAACCTAAACCTAATCCTAATCCTAACCCTATACCTATCCCTTATCCTATCCCTAACCCTAATCCTATAACAAACCCAACCCCTAAACCTAACCCTAACCCTAAAGCAAACTCTAACCCTAACTCGAACCCTAAACCTAACCCAAACGCTAACCCAAACATTAACAATAACCCTAACCCTATTCGTAACACTAACCCTAACCCTAACCCTAACCCTAACCCTATTCCTAACCCTAACCCTAAACCCTAAGCCTAACCAATACTCTAAACATAACCTTCACACTAAACCTAACCCTAACCCAAACCCTAACCAAAAACCTAAACCTAACCCTAAACCAAACCCTAACCCTAACCCTATTCCTAACATTAACACTAAACCTAAACTTAACCCAAACCCTAACCCAAACCCTAACCCTAACCCTAACCCTAACCATAACCCTAACCCAAAACCTAACCCAAATCCTAACCCTAACCCTAACCCTAACCCTAACTCAAACACTAACCCTAACCCTAACCCAAAACCTAACCCTAAACCTAACCCTAACCCTTATCCTAACCCTAAACCTAACCCAAAAAATAACACTAACCCTAAACCAAACCCTAACCCTAACCCTACCCTAATCCTAACCCTAACCCTAACCCTAACACAAACCCAACCCCTAACCCTAACCCTAACCCTAATCCCAATTCTAACCCGAACCCAAACCATAACCCTAACCCTAACCCTAACCCTAAACCTAACATTAAACCTAACCCTAAACCAAACCCTAACTCTAACCCTAAACCTAACCCTAACCCTAATCCTAACCCTATCCCTAACCCTAACACTAACCCTAACCCAAAACCACACCGTAACCACAAACCTAACTCAAAACCTAACCTTAAACCTAACCCAAACCCAAACCCTAACCCTAACCTTAACCCTAAACCAAACCTAAACCTAACCCTAACCCAAAGCCTAACACTAACACTAACCTAACCCTAACTCAAACACTAACCATAACCCTAACCCTAACCCTAACCCAAACCCTAACCCTAACACTAACCCTAACCCTAACACTAACCCAAATCCTAACCCTAACCCTAACCCAAACCAAAAAACCCTAACCCTAACTCTAACTCTAATCCTAAACCTAACCCTAATCCTAACCCTAACCCTAAGCCTAATCCTAACCCTAACCCTAACCCTAACACAAACCCAACCTCTAACACTAACACAAACCCTAACCCTAAATATAAACCTAACCCTAACCCTAACTCAAACCCTAACCCTAACCCTTACCCTACCTCAAACGCTGACCCTAACCCTAACCCTAACCCTAACCCAAACCCTAACCCAAATCTTAACCCTAACCCTAACCCTACCCATAACCCTAACCCTAACCCTAACTCAAACACTAACCCTAACCCTAACAAAAACCCTAACCCTAAACCTAACCCTAACCCTTATCCTAACCCTAAACCTAACCCAAAAAATAACACTAACCCTAAACCAAACCCTAACCCTAACCCTAACCCTAACCATAACCCAAACCCTAACCCTTACCCAAACCCTAAACCTAAACCTAACCCTAACCCGAATCCTAACCCTAACCCTAACCCAAAAACTAACCCTAACTCGAACCCTAAGCCAAACCCTAATCCTAACCCTAACGCTAACCCAAACCCTAAACCTAAGCCTATTCCTAACCCTAATCCTAAACCTAACCTTAACCCAAACCCTAACACAATCCCTAACCCTAACCCTAACCCTAAATCAAACTCTAACCCTAACTCGAACTCTAACCCTAACCCAAACACTAACCCAAACCCTAATATTAACCCTAACCCTATTCCTAACACTAACCCTAACCCTAAACCTAACCCTATTCCTAACCCTAACCCTAAACCCTAACCCTAACCAATACCCTAAACATAACCTTCACGATAACCCTAACCCTAACCCAAACCCTAACCCTAACCATAAACCTAACCAAAAACCTAAACCTAATCGTAACCCTAACCCTAACCCAAACCCAAACCGTAACACTAACCCTAACCCTAACACTAACCCAAATCCTATCCCTAACATTAACCCAAACCAAAACCCTAAACCTAACTCTAATCCTAACCCTAACCCTAATCAAAACCCTAACATTAAACCTAACCCTAAACCTAACCCAAAACCTAAACCTAACCCTAATCCTAACCCTAACCCAAACCCTAATCCTAACCCTAACCCTAACCCAAACCCTAACCCTAACCCTATTCCTAACCATAACCCTAAACCTAACCTTAACTGAAACACTAACCCTAACCCTAACCCGAACCCTATCCCTAGCCCTAACCGTAATCCTAACCCTAACTCAAACCCTAACACTAACCCTAACCCTAACACTAACACAAACCCTAACAAGAACCCTAACCCTAACCCTAACCCTAACCCAAACCCTAACCCTAACCCTAACCCTCACCCTAACCCTAACCATAACACTAATCCTAACCTTAACCACAATGCTAAGCCTAAACCTAACTCAACTCAAACCTAACCCTAAACCTAACCCTAACCAAAACCCTAACCCTAACACTAACCTAAACCTAACTCAAACCCTAACCATAACCCTAACCCTAACCCTAACCCAAACCCTAACCCTAACACTAACCCTAACACTAACCCAAATCCTAACCCTAACCCTAACCCAAACCAAAACCCTAACCCTAACTCTAACTCTAATCCTAAACCTAACCCTAATCCTAACCCTAACCCTAACCCTAATCCTAACCCTAACCCTAACCGAACCTCTAACACTAACCCTAACCCTAACCCAAACCCTAACCCTAAACCTAAACCTAACCCAAACCCTAACTCAAACCCTAACCCTAAACCTTACCCTAACTCAAACCCTAACCCTAACACTAAACCTAACCCTAACCCAAACCCTAACCCAAATCCTAACCCTAACCCTAACCATAACCATAACCCTAACCCTAACCCTAACCCAAACACTAACCCTAACCCTAAAAAAAACCCTAACCCTAAACCTAACCCTAACCCTTATCCTAACCCTAAACCTAACCCAAAAAATAACACGAACCCTAAACCAAACCCTAACCCTAACTCTAACCCTAACCCTAACCCTAACCCTAACCCTAATCCTAACCCTAACACAAACCCAACCCCTAAACCTAACCCTAAACCTAACCCAAACCCTAACCCTAAACCTAACCCTAACCCTTACCCTAACCCTACCCCTAACCCTAACTCTAACCCTAACTCTAACCCTCACCCTAACACTAACCCTAACCCTAACACTAACCCAAATCCTAACCTTAACATTAACCCAAACCAAAACCCTAACTTAACTCTAATCCTAACCCTAACCCTAATCAAAACCCTAAAATTAAACCTAACCCTAACCCTAACCCAAAACCTAAACCTAACCCTATTCCTAACCCTAACCCTAAACCTAACCTTAACCCAAACCCTAACCCAAAACCTAACCCTAACCCTAACTCAAACTCTAAGCCTAACTCGAAACCTAACCCTAACCCAAACACTAAATCAAACCCTAACAATAACCCTAACCCTATTCCTAACACTAACCCTAACCCTAACCCTAACCCTAACCCTAACCCTAACCCTATTCCTAACCCTAACCCTAAACCCTAAGCCTAACCAATACCCTAAACATAACCTTCACGCTAAACCTAACCCTAACCCAAACCCTAACCCTATCCCTAAACCTAACCACAACCCTAACCCAAACCCTAACCCAAATCGTAACCCTAACCTTAACCCTAACCCTAACCCTAACCCTAAATCAAACACTAACCCTAACCCTTACCCAAAACCTAACCCTAAACCTAACCCTAACCCTTATCCTAACCCTAAACCTAACCCAAAAAATAACACTAACCCTAAACCAAACCCTAACCCTAAACCTAACCCTAACCCTTACCCAAACCCTAAACCTAAACCTAACCCTAATCTAATCCTAACCCTAACCCTAACCCAAACCCTAACCCTAACCCTATTCCTAACCCTAACCCTAAACCTAACCTTAACCCAAACCCTAACCCACACCCTAACCCTAAACTTAACCCTAACTCAAACTCTAACCGTAACTTGAACCTTAACCCTAACCCAAACACTATCCCAAACCCTAACAATAACCCTAACACTATTCCTAACACTAACACTAACCCTAACCCTAACCCTAACCCTAACCCTATTCCTAACCCTAACCCTAAACCCTAAGCCTAACCAATACCCTAAACATAACCTTCACGCTAACTCTAACCCTAACCCAAACCCTAACCCTAACCCTAAACCAAACCAAAAACCTAAACCTAACCCTAACCCTAACCCTAACCCTAACCCAAACCCTAACCCTAACACTAACCCTAACCCTAACACTTACCCAAATCCTAACCCTAACATTAACCCAAACCAAAACCCTAAACCTAACTCTAATCCTAACTCTAACCCTAATCAAAATCCTAACATTAAACCTAACCCTAACCCTAACCCAAAACCTAAACCTAACCCTAATCCTAACCCTAACCCTAACCCTAATCCTAACACTAACCCTAACCCTAACACAAACCCAACTCCTAACCCTAACACTAATCCTAATCCTAATACTAACCCGAACCCAAACCATAACCCTAACCCTAACCCTAACCCTAAACCTAAACCTAACATTAATCCTAACCCTAAACCAAACCCTAACTCTAACCCTAAACCTAACCCTAACCCTAATTCTAACCCTTTCCCTAACCCTAACACTAACCCTAACCCAAAACCACACCGTAACCACAAACCTAACTCAAAACCTAACCTTAAACCTAACCCAAACCCAAACCCTAACCCTAACCTTAACCCTAAACCAAACCCTAAACCTAACCCTAAACCTAACCCTAACCCAAACCCTAACCCTAACACTAACCTATCCCTAACTCAAATCCTAACCATAACCCTAACCCTAACCCTAACCCAAACTCTAACCCTAACACTAACTCTAACCCTAACACTAACCCAAATCCTAACCCTAACCCTAACCCAAACCAAAACCCTAACCCTAACTCTAACTCTAATCCTAAACCTAACCCTAATCCTAACTCTAACCCTAACCCTAATCCTAACCCTAACCCTAAACCTAACACAACCCCAACCCCTAACCCTAACACTAACCCTAATCCTAATTCTAACCCGAACCCAAACCATAACCCTAACCCTAAACTTAACTCAAAACCTAAACCTAACACTAACCCTAACCCTAAACCAAACACTAACTCTAACCCTAAACCTAACCCTAACCCTAATCCTAACCCTATCCCTAACCCTAACACTAACCCTAACCCAAAACCACACCGTAACCACAAACCTAACTCATACCCTAACCTTAAACCTAACCCAAACCCAAACCCTAACCTTAACCCTAAACCAAACCCTAAACCTAAACCGTAACCCTAACCCTAACCCTAACCCCATTGCTATCCCTAACCCTAACCCTAACCTTAACCCAAACCCTAACCCTAAACCTAACCCTAACCCAAATCCTAATCAAACCCTAACCCTAACCCAAACTCTAACCCTAACACTAACCCTAACCGTAATCCTAAACCTAACCCTAACCTTAACCCAAAAAGTAAACCTAAACCAAAACCTAACCCTAACCCTAAATCAAACACTAACCCTAACCCTAACCCAAAACCTAACCCTAAACCTAACCCTAACCCTTATCCTAACCCTAAACCTAACCAAAAAATAACACTAACCCTAAACCAAACCCTAACCCTAAACCTAACCCTAACCCTAACCCTTACCCAAACCCTAAACCTAAACCTCACCCTAATCTAATCCTAACCCTAACCCTAACCCAAACCCTAACCCTAACCCTATTCCTAACCCTACCCCTAAACCTAACCTTAACCCAAACCCTAACCCACACCCTAACCCTAAACTTAACCCTAACTCAAACTCTAACCCTAACTCGAACCTTAACCCTAACCCAAACACTAACCCAAACCCTAACAATAACCCTAACACTATTCCTAACCCTAACCCTAACCCTAACCCTAACCCTAACCCTAACCCTATTCCTAACCCTAACCCTAAACCCTAAGCCTAAACAATACCCTAAACATAACCTTCACGCTAACCCTAACCCTAACCCAAACCCTAACCCTAACCCTAAACCTAACCAAAAACCTAAACCTAACCCTAACCCTAACCCTAACCCAAACCCTAACCCTAACACTAACCCTAACCCTAACACTAACCCAAATCCTAACCCTAACATTAACCCAAACCAAAACCCTAAACCTAACTCTAATCCTAACTCTAACCCTAATCAAAATCCTAACATTAAACCTAACCCTAACCCTAACCCAAAACCTAAACCTAACCCTAATCCTAACCCTAAACCTAAACTTAATCCTAACCCTAACCCTAACCCTAACACAAACCCAACCCCTAACCCTAACCCTAACCCTAATCCTAATTCTAACCCGAACCCAAACCATAACCCTAACCCTAACCCTAACCCTAACCCTAAACCTAAACCTAACATTAACCCTAACCCTAAACCAAACTGTAACTCTAACTCTAACCTAACCCTAACCCTAATACTAACCCTATCCCTAACCCTAACACTAACCCTAACCCAAAACCACACCGTAACCACAAACCTAACTCAAAACCTAACTTTAAACCTAACCCAAAACCAAACCCTAACCCTAACCTTAACCCTAAACCAAACCCTAAACCTAACCCTAACCCAAACCCTAACCCTAACACTAACCTAACCCTAACTCAAATCCTAACCAAAGCCCTAACCCTAACCCTAACCCAAACTCTAACCCTAACACTAACCCTAACCCTAACACTAACCCAAATCGAACCCTAACCCTAACCCAAACCAAAACCCTAACCCTAACTCTAACTCTAATCCTAAATCTAACCCTAATCCTAACTCTAACCCTAACCCTAATCCTAACCCTAACCCTTACCCTAACACAAACCCAACCCCTAACCCTAACCCTAACCCTAATCCTAATTCTAACCCGAACCCCAACCATAACCCTAACCCTAAACTTAACCCAAAACCTAAACCTAACACTAACCCTAACCCTAAACCAAACCCTAACTCTAACCCTAAACCTAACCCTAACCCTAATCCTAACCCTATCCCTAACCCTAACACTAACCCTAACCCAAAACCACACCGTAACCACAAACCTAACTCATACCCTAACCTTAAACCTAACCCAAATCCAAACCCTAACCTTAACCCTAAACCAAACCCTAAACCTAAACCGTAACCCTAACCCTAACCCTAACCCTATTGCTAACCCTAACCCTAACCCTAACCTTAACCCAAACCCTAACCCTAAACCTAACCCTAACCCAAATCCTAATCAAACCCTAACCCTAACCCAAACTCTAACCCTAACACTAACCCTAACCGTAACCCTAAACCTAACCCTAACCTTAACCCAAAAAGTAAACCTAAACAAAAACCTAAACCTAACCCTAAATCAAACACTAACCCTAACCCTAACCCAAAACCTAACCCTAAACCTAACCCTAACCCTTATCCTAACCCTAAACCTAACCAAAAAATAACACTAACCCTAAACCAAACCCTAACCCTAAACCTAACCCTAACCCTAACCCTTACCCAAACCCTAAACCTAAACCTCACCCTAATCTAATCCTAACCCTAACCCTAACCCAAACCCTAACCCTAACCCTATTCCTAACCCTACCCCTAAACCTAACCTTAACCCAAACCCTAACCCACACCCTAACCCTAAACTTAACCCTAACTCAAACTCTAACCCTAACTCGAACCTTAACCCTAACCCAAACACTAACCCAAACCCTAACAATAACCCTAACACTATTCCTAACCCTAACCCTAACCCTAACCCTAACCCTAACCCTAACCCTATTCGTAACCCTAACCCTAAACCCTAAGCCTAAACAATACCCTAAACATAAACTTCACGCTAACCCTAACCCTAACCCAAACCCTAACCCTAACCCTAAACCTAACCAAAAACCTAAACCTAACCCTAACCCTAACCCTAACCCAAACCCTAACCCTAACACTAACCCTAACCCTAACACTAACCCTAACCCTAACCCTAACCTTAACCCAAACCAAAACCCTAACCCTAACTCTAACCCTAACCCTAACCCTAACCCTAACCCTAACCCTAACCCTAACCGTAATCCTAAACCTAACCCTAACCTTAACCCAAAAAGTAAACCTAACCCTAAACCTAACCCTAACCCAAAACCTAACCCTTACCCAAATCCTAATCCTAACCCTAACCCTAATGCTAAGCCTAAACCTAACTCAAACTCAAACCTAACCCTAAAACTAACCCTAACCCAAACCCTGACCCTAACACTAACCTAACCCTAACTCAAACCCTAACCATAACCATAACCCTAACCCTAACCCAAACCCTTTCCCTAACACTAACCCTAACCCTAACACTAACCCAAATCCTAACTCAAACCCTAACCCAAACCAAAACCCTAACCCTAACTCTAACTCTAATCCTAACCTAACCCTAATCCTAACCCTAACCCTAACCCTAACAAAAACCCAAACTCTAACACTAACCCTAACCCTAACCCAAACCCTAACCCTAAATCTAAACCTAACCCTAACCCTAACTAAACCCTAACCCTATCCCTTACCCTAACTAAAACCCTAACCCTAACCCTAACCCAAACCCTAACCCTAAATCTAACCCTAAACCTAATCCTAACCCTAACCCTAACCCAAAAACTAACCCTAACAATAACCCAAACCCTAACCCTAACCCTAACCCTAACCCAACCCCTAACACTAACCTAAACAATAAACCTAACGCTAAATCAAACGAACACCTAACCCTAACCCTAACCCTAACCCTAACCCTAACCCTAACCCTAACCCTAACTCAAACCCTAACCCTAACCCTCACCCAAACCCTAAACCTAAACCTAACCCTAACCCTAACCGTAACCCTAACCCTAGCCCTAACCCTAACCCAAACACTAACACTAACCCAAACCCTAACGCTAACCCTAAACCAAACCAAAACCCTAACACTAACTCCAATCCTAACCCTAACCCTAACCCTAACCCTAACCCTAACCTTAACCCAAACACTAACCCATACCCAAACCCAAAACCTATCCCTAACCCTAACCCTAACCCTAACTCAAACTCTAACCCTAACTCTAACCCTAGCTCAAAACCTAAACCACACCCTAATCCAAACCCTAACCCAAACCATAACAAAAACCCTAACCCTAACCCCATTCCTAACACTAACCCTAAACCTAACCCTAACCCTAACCCTAACCCTATTCCTAACCCTAACCCTAAACCCTTACCCTAACCAATACCCTAAACATAATACTCACGCTAACCCTAACCCTAACCCAAACCCTAACACTAACCCTAGCCCTAACCAAAACCCTAACCCTAACCCTAACCTTAACCCAAACCAAAACCCTAACCCTAACTCTAATCCTAACTCTAACCCTAATCAAAACCCTAACATTAACCCTAACCCTAACCCTAACCCTATTCCTAACCTTAACCCTAAACCTAACCTTAACCCAAAAACTAACCGTAAATCTAACCCAAACCCTAACCCTAACTCAAACCCTAACCCTAAGACAAAACCTAACCCTAAAACTAACCCTAACCCAAATCCTAAACCTAACAATAACCCTAACCCAAACCCTAACCCTAACACTAACACTTACCCTAAGGATCACCCAAAACCTAACCCTAAACCTAACCGAAACCAAAAGCCTAACCCTAACTCTAATCCTAACCCTAAACCTAATCCTAACCCTAACCCTAACACTAATCAAACCCTAAACCTAACCCTAATCCTATTTCTAACCCTAACCCTAATCGTAACCCTAAACCTAACCCTAACCCACACCCAACCCCTAACTCTAACCCTAACCCTAACCGAAACCATAACTCAAAACCTAACCCTAACCCTAACCCAAACCCTAACCCTAAACCTAACCCTAACCCTTTTCCTAACCCTAACACAAACCCTAACAATAATCCTAACCCTAACCCTAACCCCAAAACTAACCCTAACCCTAACCCAAACCCTAACCCTAACTCTAATCCTAATCCTAACCCTAACGCTAACCCTAACTCAAACCCTAACCCTAACCCAAACCCTAAACCTAACCCTAACCCTAACGCTAACCCTAACCCTAACCCAAAACCTAACCCTTACCCAAACCCTAAACCTTAACCTAACCCTAACCCTAATCCTAACCCTAACCCTAACCCAAAAACTAACCCTAACTCGAACCCTAACCCAAACCCTAATCCTCACCCTAACGTTAACTCAAACCCTAAAACTAACCCTATTCCTAACCCTAACCCTAAACCTAACCTTAACCCAAACCCTAACCCAAAACCTAACCCTAACCCTAACTCAAACTCTAAGCCTAACTCGAAACCTAACCCTAACCCAAACACTAACCCAAACCCTAACAATAACCCTAACCCTATTCCTAACACTAACCCTAACCCTAACCCTAACCCTAACCCTAACCCTAACCCTAACCCTATTCCTAACCCTAACCCTAAACCCTAAGCCTAACCAATACCCTAATCATATCTTTCACGCTAACCCTAACCCTAACCCAAACCCTAACCCTATCCCTAACCCTAACCTCAACCCTAACCCAAACCCTAACCCAAATCCTAACTCTAGCCTTAACCCTAACCCTAACCCTAACCCTAAATCAAACACTAACCCTAACCCTTACCCAAAACCTAACCCTAAACCTAACCCTAACCCTTATCCTAACCCTAAACCTAACCCAAAAAATAACACTAACCCTAAACCAAACCCTAACCCTAACCCTAACCCTAACCCTTACCCAAACCCTAAACCTAAACCTAACCCTAATCTAATCCTAACCCTAACCCTAACCCAAACCCTAACCCTAACCCTATTCCTAACCCTAACCCTAAACCTAACCTTAACCCAAACCCTAACCCACACCCTAACCCTAAACTTAACCCTAACTCAAACTCTAACCCTAACTCGAACCTTAACCCTAACCCAAACATTATCCCAAACCCTAACAATAACCCTAACACTATTCCTAACACTAACACTAACCCTAACCCTAACCCTAACCCTAACCCTAACCCTAACCCTATTCCTAACCCTAACCCTAAACCCTAAGCCTAACCAATACCCTAAACATAACCTTCACGCTAACCCTTACCCTAACCCAAACCCTAACCCTAACCCTAAACCTAATCAAAAACCTAAACCTAACCCTAACCCTAACCCTAACCCTAACCCAAACCCTAACCCTAACACTAACCCTAACCCTAACACTAACCCAAATCCTAACCCTAACATTAACCCAAACCAAAACCCTAAACCTAACTCTAATCCTAACTCTAACCCTAATCAAAATCCTAACGTTAAACCTAACCCTAACCCTAACCCAAAACCTAAACCTAACCCTAATCCTAACCCTAACCCTAATCCTAACCCTAACCCTAACCCTAACACAAACCCAACCCCTAACGCTAACACTAATCCTAATCCTAATTCTAACCCGAACCCAAACCATAACCCTAACCCTAACCCTAAACCTAAACCTAACAATAACCCTAACCCTAAACCAAACCCTAACTCTAACCCTAAACCTAACCCTAACCCTAATTCTAATCCTATGCCTAACCCTAACACTAACCCTAACCCAAAACCACACCGTAACCACAAACCTAACTCAAAACCTAACCTTAAACCTAACCCAAACCCAAACCCTAACCCTAACCTAAACCCTAACCCTTACCCAAAACCTAAACCTAAACCTAACCCTAACCCAAACCCTAACCCTAACACTAACCTAACCCTAACTCAAATCCTAACCATCACCATAACCCTAACCCTAACCCAAACTCTAACCCTAACACTAACCCTAACCCTAACACTAACCCAAATCCTAACCCTAACCCTAACCCAAACCAAAACCCTAACCCTAACTCTAACTCTAATCCTACACCTAACCCTAATCCTAACTCTAACCCTAACCCTAATCCTAACCCTAACCCTAAACCTAACACAACCCCAACCCCTAACCCTAACCCTAACCCTAATCCTAATTCTAACCTGAACCCAAACCATAACCCTAACCCTAAACTTAACTCAAAACCTAAACCTAACACTAACCCTAACCCTAAACCAAACACTAACTCTAACCCTAAACCTAACCCTAACCCTAATCCAAACCCTATCCCTAACCCTAACACTAACCCTAACACAAAACCACACCGTAACCACAAACCTAACTCATACCCTAACCTTAAAACTAACTCAAAACCCAAACCCTAACCTTAACCCTAAACCAAACCCTAAACCTAAACCGTAACCCTAACCCTAACCCTAACCCTATTGCTATCCCTAACCCTAACCCTAACCTTAACCCAAACCCTAACCCTAAACCTAACCCTAACCCAAATCCTAATCAAACCCTAACCCTAACCCAAACTCTAACCCTAACACTAAACCTAAACGTAATCCTAAACCTAACCCTAACCTTACCCCAAAAAGTAAACCTAAACCAAAACCTAACCCTAACCCTAAATCAAACACTAACCCTAACCCTAACCCAAAACCTAACCCTAAACCTAACCCTAACCCTTATCCTAACCCTAAACCTAACCAAAAAATAACACTAAACCTAAACCAAACCCTAACCCTAACCCTAACCCTAACCCTAACCCTTACCCAAACCCTAAACCTAAACCTCACCCTAATCTAATCCTAACCGTAACCCTAACCCAAACCCTAACCCTAACCCTATTCCTAACCCTACCCCTAAACCTAACCTTAACCCAAACCCTAACCCACACCCTAACCCTAAACTTAACCCTAACTCACACTCTAACCCTAACTCGAACCTTAACCCTAACCCAAACACTAACCCAAACCCTAACAATAACCCTAACACTATTCCTAACCCTAACCCTAACCCTAACCCTAACCCTATTCCTAACCCTAACCCTAAACCCTAAGCCTAAACAATACCCTAAACATAACCTTCACGCTAACCCTAACCCTAACCCAAACCCTAACCCTAACCCTAAACCTAACCAAAAACCTAAACCTAACCCTAACCCTAACCCTAACCCAAACCCTAACCCTAACACTAACCCTAACCCTAACACTAACCCAAATCCTAACCCTAACATTAACCCAAACCAAAACCCTAAACCTAACTCTAATCCTAACTCTAACCCTAATCAAAATCCTAACATTAAAGCTAACCCTAACCCTAACCCAAAACCTAAACCTAACCCTAATCCTAACCCTAAACCTAAACTTAATCCTAACCCTAACCCTAACCCTAACACAAACCCAACCCCTAGCCCTAACCCTAACCCTAATCCTAATTCTAACCCGAACCCAAACCATAACCCTAACCCTAACCCTAACCCTAACCCTAAACCTAAACCTAACATTAACCCTAACCCTATACCAAACCCTAACTCTAACTCTAACTTACCCCTAACCCTAATACTAAGCCTATCCCTAACCCTAACACTAACCCTAACCCAAAACCACACCGTAACCACAAACCTAACTCAAAACCTAACCTTAAACCTAACCCAAAACCAAACCCTAACCCTAACCTTAACCCTAAACCAAACACTAAACCTAACCCTAACCCAAACCCTAAACCTAACACTAACCTAAACCTAACTCAAATCCTAACCATAACCCTAACCCTAACCGTAACCCAAACTCTAACCCTAACACTAACCCTAACCCTAACACTAACCCAAATCGAACCCTAACCCTAACCCAAACCAAAACCCTAACCCTAACTCTAACTCTAATCCTAAACCTAACCCTAATCCTAACTCTAACCCTAACCCTAATCCTAACCCTAACCCTTACCCTAACACAAACCCAACCCCTAACCCTAACCCTAACCCTAATCCTAATTCTAACCTGAACCCCAACCATAACCCTAACCCTAAACTTAACCCAAAACCTAAACCTAACACTAACCCTAACCATAAACCAAACCCTAACTCTAACCCTAAACCTAACCCTAACCCTAATCCTAACCCTATCCCTAACCCTAACACTAACCCTAACCCAAAACCACACCGTAACCACAAACCTAACTCATACCCTAACCTTAAACCTAACCCAAATCCAAACCCTAACCTTAACCCTAAACCAAACCCTAAACCTAAACCGTAACCCTAACACTAACCCTAACCCTATTGCTAACCCTAACCCTAACCCTAACCTTAACCCAAACCCTAACCCTAAACCTGACCCTAACCCAAACCCTAATCAAACCCTAACCCTAACCCAAACCCTAACCCTAACACTAACCGTAACCGTAATCCTAAACCTAACCCTAATCTTAACCCAAAAAGTAAACCTAACCCTAAACCTAACCCTAACCCAAAACCTAACCCTTACCCAAATCCTAATCCTAACCCTAACCCTAATGCTAAGCCTAAACCTAACTCAAACTCAAACCTAACCCTAAACCTAACCCTAACCCAAACCCTAACCCTAACACTAACCTAACCCTAACTCAAACCCTAACCATAACCCTAACCCTAACCCTAACCCAAACCCTAACCCTAACACTAACCCTAACCCTAACACTAACCCAAATCCTAACCCAAACCCTAACCCAAACCAAAACCCTAAACCTAACTCTAACTCTAATCCTAACCTAACCCTAATCCTAACCCTAACCCTAACCCTAACAAAAACCCAACCTCTAACACTAACCCTAACCCTAACCCAAACCCTAACCCTAAATCTAAACCTAACCCTAACCCTAACTCAAACCCTAACCCTATCCCTTACCCTAACTCAAACCCTAACCCTAACCCTAACCCAAACCCTAACCCTAAATCTAACCCTAAACCTAATCCTAACCCTAACCCTAACCCAAAAACTAACCCTAACAATAACCCAAACCCTAACCCTAACCCTAACCCTAACCCAAACCCTAACACTAACCTAAACAATAAACCTAACGCTAAATCAAACGAAAACCTAACCCTAACTCTAATCCTAACCCTAACCCTAACCCTAACCCTAACCCTAACCCTAACCCTAACCCTAACCCTAACGTTAACTCAAACCCTAACCCTAACCCTAACCCAAACCCTAAACCTAAACCTAATCCTAACCCTAACCCTAACCCTAGCCCTAACCCTAACCCAAACACTAACACTAACCCAAACCCTAACGCTAACCCTAAACCAAACCAAAACCCTAACCCTAACTCCAATCCTAACCCTAACCCTAACCCTAACCCTAACCCTAACCTTAACCCAAACACTAACCCATACCCAAACCCAAAACCTATCCCTAACCCTAATCCTAACCCTAACTCAAACTCTAACCCTAACTCTAACCCTAGCTCAAAACCTAAACCACACCCTAATCCAAACCCTAACCCAAACCATAACAATAACCCTAACGCTAACCCTATTCCTAACACTAACCCTAAACCTAACCCTAACCCTAACCCTAACCCTATTCCTAACCCTAACCCTAAACCCTTACCCTAACCAATACCCTAAACATAACACTCACGCTAACCCTAACCCTAACCCAAACCCTAACACTAACCCTAGCCCTAACCAAAACCCTAACCCTAACCCTAACCTTAACCCAAACCAAAACCCTAACCCTAACTCTAATCCTAACTCTAACCCTAATCAAAACCCTAACATTAACCCTAACCCTAACCCTAACCCTATTCCTAACCTTAACCCTAAACCTAACCTTAACCCAAAAACTAACCGTAAAGCTAACCCAAACCCTAACCCTAACTCAAACCCTAACCCTAAGACAAAACCTAACCCTAAAACTAACCCTAACCCAAATCCTAAACCTAACAATAACCCTAACCCAAACCCTAACCTTAACACTAACACTTACCCTAAGGATCACCCAAAACCTAACCCTAAACCTAACCGAAACCAAAAGCCTAACCCTAACTCTAATCCTAACCCTAAACCTAATCCTAACCCTAACCCTAACACTAACCAAACCCTAAACCTAACCCTAATCCTATTTCTAACCCTAACCCTAATCGTAACCCTAAACCTAACCCTAACCCACACCCAACCCCTAACTCTAACCCTAACCCTAACCGAAACCATAACTCAAACCTAACCCTAACCCTAACCCAAACCCTAACCCTAAACCTAACCCTAACCCTTTTCCTAACCCTAACACAAACCCTAACAATAATCCTAACCCTAACCCTAACCCCAAAACTAACCCTAACCCTAACCCAAACCCTAACCCTAACTCTAATCCTAATCCTAACCCTAACGCTAACCCTAACTCAAACCCTAACCCTAACCCAAACCCTAAACCTAACCCTAACCCTAACGCTAACCCTAACCCTAACCCAAAACCTAACCCTTACCCAAACCCTAAACCTTAACCTAACACTAACCCAAACCCTAACCCTAACCCTAACCCAAAAACTAACCCTAACTCGAACCCTAACCCAAACCCTAATCCTCACCCCAACGTTACCTCAAACCCTAAACCTAACCCTATTCCTAACCCTAACCCTAAACCTAACCTTAACCCAAACCCTAACCCAAAACCTAACCCTAACCCTAACTCAAACTCTAAGCCTAACTCGAAACCTAACCCTAACCCAAACACTAACCCAAACCCTAACAATAACCCTAACCCTATTCCTAACACTAACCTTACCCCTAACCCTATCCCTAGCCCTAACCGTAACCCTCTTCCTAACCCTAACCCTAAACCCTAAGCCTAACCAATACCCTAAACATAACCTTCACGCTAACCCTAACCCTAACCCAAACCCTAACCCTATCCCTAACCCTAACCACAACCCCACCCCAAACCCTAACCCAAATCCTAACCCTAACCTTAACCCTAACCCTAACCCTAACCCTAAATCAAACACTAACCCTAACCCTTACCCAAAACCTAACCCTAAACCTAACCCTAACCCATATCCTAATCCTAAACCTAACCCAAAAAATAACACTAACCCTAAACCAAACCCTAACCCTAACCCTAACCCTAACCCTTACCCAAACCCTAAACCTAAACCTAACCCTAATCTAATCCTAACCCTAACCCTAACCCAAACCCTAACCCTAACCCTATTCCTAACCCTAACCCTAAACCTAACCTTAACCCAAACCCTAACCCACACCCTAACCCTAAACTTAACCCTAACTCAAACTCTAACCCTAACTCGAACCTTAACCCTAACCCAAACATTATCCCAAACCCTAACAATAACCCTAACACTATTCCTAACACTAACACTAACCCTAACCCTAACCCTAACCCTAACCCTATTCCTAACCCTAACCCTAAACCCTAAGCCTAACCAATACCCTAAACATAACCTTCACGCTAACCCTAACCCTAACCCAAACCCTAACCCTAACCCTAAACCTAACCAAAAACCTAAACCTAACCCTAACCCTAACCCTAACCCTAACCCAAACCCTAACCCTAACACTAACCCTAACCCTAACACTAACCCAAATCCTAACCCTAACATTAACCCAAACCAAAACCCTAAACCTAACTCTAATCCTAACTCTAACCCTAATCAAAATCCTAACATTAAACCTAACCCTAACCCTAACCCAAAACCTAAACCTAACCCTAATCCTAACCCTAACCCTAATCCTAACCCTAACCCTAACCCTAACACAAACCCAACCCCTAACCCTAACACTAATCCTAATCCTAATTCTAACCCGAACCCAAACCATAACCCTAACCCTAACCCTAAACCTAAACCTAACATTAACCCTTACCCCAAACCAAACCCTAACTCTTACCCTAAACCTAACCCTAACCCTAATTCTAACCCTATCCCTAACCCTAACACTAACCCTAACCCAAAACCACACCGTAACCACAAACCTAACTCAAAACCTAACCTTAAACCTAACCCAAACCCAAACCCTAACCCTAACCTTAACCCTAAACCAAACCCTAAACCTAACCCTAAACCTAATCCTAACCCAAACCCTAACCCTAACACTAATCTAACCCTAACTCAAATCCTAACCATCACCATAACCCTAACCCTAACCCAAACTCTAACCCTAACACTAACCCTAACCCTAACACTAACCCAAATCCTAACCCTAACCCTAACCCAAACCAAAACCCTCAACCTAACTCTAACTCTAATCCTAAACCTAACCCTAATCCTAACTCTAACCCTAACCCTAATCCTAACCCTAACCCTAAACCTAACACAACCCCAACCCCTAACCCTAACCCTAACCCTAATCCTAATTCTAACCCGAACCCAAACCATAACCCTAACCCTAAACTTAACTCAAAACCTAAACCTAACACTAAACCTAACCCTAAACCAAACACTAACTCTAACCCTAAACCTAACCCTAACCCTAATCCTAACCCTATCCCTAACCCTAACACTAACCCTAACCCAAAACCACACCGTAACCACAAACCTAACTCATACCCTAACCTTAAACCTAACCCAAACCCAAACCCTAACCTTAACCCTAAACCAAACCCTAAACCTAAACCGTAACCCTAACCCTAACCCTAACCCTATTGCTATCCCTAACCCTAACCCTAACCTTAACCCAAACCCTAACCCTAAACCTAACCCTAACCCAAATCCTAATCAAACCCTAACCCTAACCCAAACTCTAACCCTAACACTAAACCTAAACGTAATCCTAAACCTAACCCTAACCTTAACCCAAAAAGTAAACCTAAACCAAATCCTAACCCTAACCCTAAATCAAACACTAACCCTAACCCTAACCCAAAACCTAACCCTAAACCTAACCCTAACCCTTATCCTAACCCTAAACCTAACCAAAAAATAACACTAACCCTAAACCAAACCCTAACCCTAACCCTAACCCTAACCCTAACCCTTACCCAAACCCTAAACCTAAACCTCACCCTAATCTAATCCTAACCCTAACCCTAACCCAAACCCTAACCCTAACCCTATTTCTAAACCTACCCCTAAACCTAACCTTAACCCAAACCCTAACCCACACCCTAACCCTAAACTTAACCCTAACTCAAACTCTAACCCTAAATCGAACCTTAACCCTAACCCAAACACTAACCCAAACCCTAACAATAACCCTAACACTATTCCTAACCCTAACCCTAACCCTAACCCTAACCCTATTCCTAACCCTAACCCTAAACCCTAAGCCTAACCAATACCCTAAACATAACCTTCACGCTAACCCTAACCCTAACCCAAACCCTAACCCTAACCCTAAACCTAACCAAAAGCCTAAACCTAACCCAAACCCTAACCCTAACACTAACCCTAACCCTAACACTAACCCAAATCCTAACCCTAACATTAACCCAAACCAAAACCCTAAACCTAACTCTAATCCTAACTCTAACCCTAATCAAAATCCTAACATTAAACCTAACCCTAACCCTAACCCAAAACCACACCGTAACCACAAACCTAACTCAAAACCTAACCTTAAACCTAACCCAAACCCAAACCCTAACCCTAACCTTAACCCTAAACCAAACCCTAAACCTAACCCTAACCCAAACCCTAACCCTAACACTAACCTAACCCTAACTCAAATCCTAACCATAACCCTAACCCTAGCCCTAACCCAAGCTCTAACCCTAACACTAACCCTAACCCTAACACTAACCCAAATCCTAACCCTAACCCTAGCCCAAGCCAAAACCCTAACCCTAACTCTAACTCTAATCCTAAACCTAACCCTAATCCTAACTCTAACCCCAACCCTAATCCTAACCCTAACCCTAACCCTAACACAAACCCAACCCCTAACCCTAACCCTAACCCTAATCCTAATTCTAACCCGAACCCAAACCATAACCCTAACCCTAAACTTAACCCAAAACCTAAACCTAACACTAACCCTAACCCTAAACCAAACCCTAACTCTAACCCTAAACCTAACCCTAACCCTAATCCTAACCCTATCCCTAACCCTAACACTAACCCTAACCCAAAACCACACCGTAACCACAAACCTAACTCATACCCTAACCTTAAACCTAACCCAAATCCAAACCCTAACCTTAAC
Organism: Eospalax fontanierii; assembly: GCA_035773235.1. Lineage (NCBI taxonomy): Eukaryota > Metazoa > Chordata > Mammalia > Rodentia > Spalacidae > Eospalax > Eospalax fontanierii. Next base: position 7,517,130 of record JAJHUQ010000035.1, on the reverse strand, counting down.
CCTAAACCAAACCCTAAACCTAAACCGTAACCCTAACCCTAAACCTAACCCTATTGCTAACCCTAACCCTAACCCTAACCTTAACCCAAACCCTAACCCTAAACCTAACCCTAACCCAAATCCTAATCAAACCCAAACCCTAACCCAAACCCTAACCCTAACACTAACCCTAACCGTAATCCTAAACCTAACCCTAACCTTAACCCAAAAAGTAAACCTAACCCTAAACCTAACCCTAACCCAAAAACTAACCCTTACCCAAATCCTAATCCTAACCCTAACCCTAATGCTAAGCCTAAACCTAACTCAAACTCAAACCTAACCCTAAACCTAACCCTAACCCAAACCCTAACCCTAACACTAACCTAAACCTAACTCAAACCCTAACCATAACCCTAAGCCTAACCCTAACCCAAACCCTAACCCTAACCCTAACACTAACCCTAACCCAATCCCTAACCCAAACCAAAACCCTAACCCTAACTCTAACTCTAATCCTAAACCTAACCCTAATCCTAACCCTAACCCTAACCCTAACAAAAACCCAACCTCTAACACTAACCCTAACCCTAACCCAAACCCTAACCCTAAATCTAAACCTAACCCTAACCCTAACTCAAACCCTAACCCTATCCCTTACCCTAACTCAAACCCTAACCCTAACCCTAACCCTAACCCTAACCCAAACCCTAACCCAAATCCTAACCCTAACCCTAACCCTAACCCTAACCCTAACCCAAACACTAACCAAACCCTAACAATAACCCTAAACCTAACCCTATTCCTAACACTAACCCTAACCCTAACCCTAACCCTAAACCTATTCCTAACCCTAACCCTAAAACCTAACCCTAACCAATACCCTAAACAAAACCTTCACGCTAACCCTAACCCTAACCCAAACACTAACCCTAACCCTAAACCTAACCAAAAACCTAAACCTAACCCTAACCTAACCCTAACCCAAACCCTAACCCTAACACTACCCCTAACCCTAACACTAACCCAAATCCTAACCCTAACATTAACCCAAACCAAAACCCTAAATCTAACCCTAATCCTAACCCTAACCCTAACCCTAACACAAACCCAACCCCTAACCCTAACCCTAACCCTAACCCAAACCCTAACCCTAATCCTAACCCTAACTCAAACCCTAACCCTAACCCTAACCCTAACCCAAACCCTAACCCTAAATCTAACCCTAACCCTAATCCTAACCCTAACCCCAACCCAAAAACTAACCCTAACAATAACCCAAACACTAACCCTAACCCTAACCTAACACTAACACTAACCCAAACCCTAACCCTAACCCTAAACCAAACCAAAACCCTAACACTAACTCTAATCCTAACCCTAACCCTAACCCTAACCCTAACCCTAACTCAAACCCTAACCCTAACCCAAACCCTAAACCTAAACCTAACCCTAACCCTAAACCTAACCCTAACCCTAACCCTAACCCAAACCCTAACACTAACCCAAACCCTAACCCTAACCCTAAACCAAACCAAAACCCTAACCCTAACTCTATTTCTAACCCTAACCCTAACCCTTACCCTAACCCTAACCTTAACCCAAACACTAACCCAAACCCAAACCCAAAACCTATCCCTAACCCTAACCCTAACCCTAACTCAAACTCTATCCCTAACTCTAACCCTAACTCAAAACCTAAACCAAACCCTAATCCAAACCCTAACCCAAACCCTAACAATAACCCTAACCCTAACGCTATTCCTAACACTAACCCTAACCCTAACCCAAACCCTAACCGTATTCCTAACCCTAACCCTAAACCATTACCCTAATCAATACCCTAAACATAACCCTCACGCTAACCCTAACCCTAACCCAAACCCTAACACTAACCTTAACCCTAACCAAAACCCTAACCCTAGCCCTAACCTTAACCCAAACCAAAACCTTAACCCTAACTCTAATCCTAACTCTAACCCTAATCAAAACCCTAACATTAACCCTAACCCTAACCCTAACCCTATTCCTAACCTTAACCCTAAACCTAACCTTAACCCAAAACCTAACCGTAAATCTAACCCAAACCCTAAACCTAACTCAAAACCTAACCCTAAGACAAACCCTAACCCTAAAACTAACCCTAACACAAATCCTAAACCTAACACTAACCCTAACCCAAAACCTAACCCTAACACTAACACTTACCCTAAGGCTAACCCAAAACCTAACCCTAAACCTAACCGAAACCAAAAGCCTAACCCTAACTCTAATCCTAACCCTAACCCTAATCCTAACCCTAACCCTAACACTAACCCAAACCCTAAACCTAACCCTAATCCTAATTCTAACCCTAACCCTAATCGTAACCCTAAACCTAACCCTAACCCACACCCAACACCTAAATCTAACCCTAACCCTAACCGAAACCCTAACTCAAAACCTAACCCTAACCCTAACCCAAACCCTAACCCTAAAACTAACCCTAACCCTTTTCCTAACCCTAACACAAACCCTAACAATAATCCAAACCCTAACCCTATTCCTAAACCTAACCCTAACCCAAACCCTAACGCTAAACCTAACCCTAACCCTTTTCCTAACCCTAACACAAACCCTAACAATAATCCTAACCCTAACCCTAACCCCAATACTAACCCTAACCCTAACCCAAACCCTAACCCTAACTCTAATCCTAATCCTAACCCTAACGCTAACCCTAACTCAAACCCTAACCCTAACCCAAACCCTAAAGCTAACCCTAACCCTAACGCTAACCCTAACCCTAACCCAAAACCTAACCCTTACCCAAACCCTAAACCTTAACCTAACCCTAACCCTAATCCTAACCCTAACCCTAACCCAAAAACTAACCCTAACTCGAACCCTAACCCAAACCCTAATCCTCACCCTAACACTAACCCAAACCCTAAACCTAACCCTATTCCTAACCCTAACCCTAAACCTAACCTTAACCCAAACCCTAACCCAAAACCTAACCCTAACCCTAACTCAAACTCTAACCCTAACTCGATCCCTAACCCTAAGCCAAACACTAACCCAAACCCTAACAATAACCCTAACCCTATTCCTAACCCTAACCGTAACCCAAATCCTAACCCAAATCCTAACCCTAACCCTAACCCTAACCCTAACCCTAACTCAAACACTAACCCTAACCCTAACCCAAAACCTAACACTAAACCTAACCTTAACCCTTATCCTAACCCTAAACCTAACCCAAAAAATAACACTAACCCTAAACCAAACCCTAACCCTAACCCTAAACCTAACATTAAACCTAACCCTAAACCAAACCCTAACTCTAACCCTAAACCTAACCCTAACCCTAATCCTAACCCTATCCTAACCCTAACACTAACCCTAACCCAAAACCGCACCGTAACCACAAACCTAACTCAAAACCTAACCTTAAACCTAACCCAAACCCAAACACTAACCCTAACCTTAACCCTAACCCAAACCCTAACCCTAACCCTATTCCTAACCCTAACCCTAAACCTAACCTTAACCCAAACCCTAACCCACACCCTAACCCTAAACTTAACCCTAACTCAAACTCTAACCCTAACTCGAACCTTAACCCTAAACCAAACATTATCCCAAACCCTAACAATAACCCTAACACTATTCCTAACACTAACACTAACCCTAACCCTAACCCTAACCCTAACCCTATTCCTAACCCTAACCCTAAACCCTAAGCCTAACCAATACCCTAAACATAACCTTCACGCTAACCCTAACCCTAACCCAAACCCTAACCCTAACCCTAAACCTAACCAAAAGCCTAAACCTAACCCAAACCCTAACCCTAACACTAACCCTAACCCTAACACTAACCCAAATCCTAACCCTAACATTAACCCAAACCAAAACCCTAAACCTAACTCTAATCCTAACTCTAACCCTAATCAAAATCCTAACATTAAACCTAACCCTAACCCTAACCCAAAACCACACCGTAACCACAAACCTAACTCAAAACCTAACCTTAAACCTAACCCAAACCCAAACCCTAAACCTAACCTTAACCCTAAACCAAACCCTAAACCTAACCCTAACCCAAACCCTAACCCTAACACTAACCTAACCCTAACTCAAATCCTAACCATAACCCTAACCCTAACCCTAACCCAAACTCTAACCCTAACACTAACCCTAACCCTAACACTAACCCAAATCCTAACCCTAACCCTAACCCAAACCAAAACCCTAACCCTAACTCTAACTCTAATCCTAAACCTAACCCTAATCCTAACTCTAACCCTAACCCTAATCCTAACCCTAACCCTAACCCTAACACAAACCCAACCCCTAACCCTAACCCTAACCCTAATCCTAATTCTAACCCGAACCCAAACCATAACCCTAACCCTAAACTTAACCCAAAACCTAAACCTAACACTAACCCTAACCCTAAACCAAACCCTAACTCTAACCCTAAACCTAACCCTAACCCTAATCCTAACCCTATCCCTAACCCTAACACTAACCCTAACCCAAAACCACACCGTAACCACAAACCTAACTCATACCCTAACCTTAAACCTAACCCAAATCCAAACCCTAACCTTAACCCTAAACCAAACCCTAAACCTAAACCGTAACCCTAACCCTAAACCTAACCCTATTGCTAACCATAACCCTAACCCTAACCTTAACCCAAACCCTAACCCTAAACCTAACCCTAACCCAAATCCTAAACAAACCCAAACCCTAACCCAAACCCTAATCCTAACACTAACCCTAACCGTAATCCTAAACCTAACCCTAACCTTAACCCAAAAAGTAAACCTAACCCTAAACCTAACCCTAACCCAAAAACTAACCCTTACCCAAATCCTAATCCTAACCCTAACCCTAATGCTAAGCCTAAACCTAACTCAAACTCAAACCTAACCCTAAACCTAACCCTAACCCAAACCCTAACCCTAACACTAACCTAAACCTAACTCAAACCCTAACCATAACCCTAAGCCTAACCCTAACCCAAACCCTAACCCTAACCCTAACACTAACCCTAACCCAATCCCTAACCCAAACCAAAACCCTAACCCTAACTCTAACTCTAATCCTAAACCTAACCCTAATCCTACCCCTAACCCTAACCCTAACAAAAACCCAACCTCTAACACTAACCCTAACCCTAACCCAAACCCTAACCCTAAATCTAAAGCTTACCCTAACCCTAACTCAAACCCTAACCCTATCCCTTACCCTAACTCAAACCCTAACCCTAACCCTAACCCTAACCCTAACCCAAACCCTAACCCAAATCCTAACCCTAACCCTAACCCTAACCCTAACCCTAACCCAAACACTAACCAAACCCTAACAATAACCCTAAACCTAACCCTATTCCTAACACTAACCCTAACCCTAACCCTAACCCTAAACCTATTCCTAACCCTAACCCTAAAACCTAACCCTAACCAATACCCTATACAAAACCTTCACGCTAACCCTAACCCTAACCCAAACACTAACCCTAACCCTAAACCTAACCAAAAACCTAAACCTAACTCTAACCCAACCCTTACCCAAACCCTACCCCTCACACAACCCCTAACCCTAGCACTAACCCAAATCCTAACCCTAACATTAACCCAAACCAAAACCCTAAATCTAACCCTAATCCTAACCCTAACCCTAACCCTAACACAAACCCAACCCCTAACCCTAACCCTAACCCTAACCCAAACCCTAACCCTAATCCTAACCCTAACTCAAACCCTAACCCTAACCCTAACCCTAACCCAAACCCTAACCCTAAATCTAACCCTAACCCTAATCCTAACCCTAACCCCAACCCAAAAACTAACCCTAACAATAACCCAAACACTAACCCTAACCCTAACCTAACCCTAACACTAACCCAAACCCTAACCCTAACCCTAAACCAAACCAAAACCCTAACACTAACTCTAATCCTAACCCTAACCCTAACCCTAACCCTAACCCTAACTCAAACCCTAACCCTAACCCAAACCCTAAACCTAAACCTAACCCTAACCCTAAACCTAACCCTAACCCTAACCCTAACCCAAACCCTAACACTAACCCAAACCCTAACCCTAACCCTAAACCAAACCAAAACCCTAACCCTAACTCTATTTCTAACCCTAACCCTAACCCTAACCCTAACCCTAACCTTAACCCAAACACTAACCCAAACCCAAACCCAAAACCTATCCCTAACCCTAACCCTAACCCTAACTCAAACTCTATCCCTAACTCTAACCCTAACTCAAAACCTAAACCAAACCCTAATCCAAACCCTAACCCAAACCCTAACAATAACCCTAACCCTAACGCTATTCCTAACACTAACCCTAACCCTAACCCAAACCCTAACCGTATTCCTAACCCTAACCCTAAACCATTACCCTAATCAATACCCTAAACATAACCCTCACGCTAACCCTAACCCTAACCCAAACCCTAACACTAACCTTAACCCTAACCAAAACCCTAACCCTAACCCTAACCTTAACCCAAACCAAAACCTTAACCCTAACTCTAATCCTAACTTTAACCCTAATCAAAACCCTAACATTAACCCTAACCCTAACCCTAACCCTATTCCTAACCTTAACCCTAAACCTAACCTTAACCCAAAACCTAACCGTAAATCTAACCCAAACCCTAAACCTAACTCAAAACCTAACCCTAAGACAAACCCTAACCCTAAAACTTACCCTAACACAAATCCTAAACCTAACACTAACCCTAACCCAAAACCTAACCCTAACACTAACACTTACCCTAAGGCTAACCCAAAACCTAACCCTAAACCTAACCGAAACCAAAAGCCTAACCCTAACTCTAATACTAACCCTAACCCTAATCCTAACCCTAACCCTAACACTAAGCCAAACCCTAAGCCTAACCCTAATGCTAATTCTAACCCTAACCCTAATCGTAACCCTAAACCTAACCCTAACCCACACCCAACACCTAAATCTAACCCTAACCCTAACCGAAACCCTAACTCAAAACCTAACCCTAACCCTAACCCAAACCCTAACCCTAAAACTAACCCTAACCCTTTTCCTAACCCTAACACAAACCCTAACAATAATCCAAACCCTAACCCTATTCCTAAACCTAACCCTAACCCAAACCCTAACGCTAAACCTAACCCTAACCCTTTTCCTAACCCTAACACAAACCCTAACAATAATCCTAACCCTAACCCTAACCCCAAAACTAACCCTAACCCTAACCCAAACCCTAACCCTAACTCTAATCCTAATCCTAACCCTAACGCTAACCCTAACTCAAAGCCTAACCCTAACCCAAACCCTAAAGCTAACCCTAACACTAACGCTAACCCTAACCCTAACCCAAAACCTAACAGTTACCCAAACCCTAAACCTTAACCTAACCCTAACCCTAATCCTAACCCTAACCCTAACCCAAAAACTAACCCTAACTCGAACCCTAACCCAAACCCTAATCCTCACCCTAACACTAACCCAAACCCTAAACCTAACCCTATTCCTAACCCTAACCCTAAACCTAACCTTAACCCAAACCCTAACCCAAAACCTAACCCTAACCCTAACTCAAACTCTAACCCTAACTCGATCCCTAACCCTAAGCCAAACACTAACCCAAACCCTAACAATAACCCTAACCCTATTCCTAACCCTAACCCTAACCCAAACCCTAACCCAAATCCTAACCCAAACACTAACCCTATGCCTAACCCTAACTCAAACACTAACCCTAACCCTAACCCAAAACCTAACACTAAACCTAACCTTAACCCTTATCCTAACCCTAAACCTAACCCAAAAAATAACACTAACCCTAAACCAAACCCTAACCCTAACCCTAAACCTAACATTAAACCTAACCCTAAACCAAACCCTAACTCTAACCCTAAACCTAACCCTAACCCTAATCCTAACCCTATCCTAACCCTAACACTAACCCTAACCCAAAACCGCACCGTAACCACAAACCTAACTCAAAACCTAACCTTAAACCTAACCCAAACCCAAACACTAACCCTAACCTTAACCCTAACCCAAACCCTAACCCTAACCCTATTCCTAACCCTAACCCTAAACCTAACCTTAACCCAAACCCTAACCCACACCCTAACCCTAAACTTAACCCTAACTCAAACTCTAACCCTAACTCGAACCTTAACCCTAAACCAAACATTATCCCAAACCCTAACAATAACCCTAACACTATTCCTAACACTAACACTAACCCTAACCCTAACCCTAACCCTAACCCTATTCCTAACCCTAACCCTAAACCCTAAGCCTAACCAATACCCTAAACATAACCTTCACGCTAACCCTAACCCTAACCCAAACCCTAACCCGAACCCTAACCCTAACCAAAAACCTAAACCTAACCCTAACCCTAACCCTAACCCTAACCCAAACCCTAACCCTAACACTAACCCTAACCCTAACACTAACCCAAATCCTAACCCTAACATTAACCCAAACCAAAACCCTAAAGCTAACTCTAATCCTAACTCTAACCCTAATCAAAATCCTAACATTAAACCTAACCCTAACCCTAACCCAAAACCTAAACCTAACCCTAATCCTAACCCTAACCCTAACCCTAATCCTAACCCTAACCCTAACCCTAACACAAACCCAACCCCTAACCCTAACACTAATCCTAATCCTAATTCTAACCCGAACCCAAACCATAACCCTAACCCTAACCCTAAACCTAAACCTAACATTAACCCTAACCCTAAACCAAACCCTAACTCTAACCCTAAACCTAACCCTAACCCTAATTCTAACCCTATCCCTAACCCTAACACTAACCCTAACCCAAAACCACACCGTAACCACAAACCTAACTCAAAACCTAACCTTAAACCTAACCCAAACCCAAACCCTAACCCTAACCTTAATCCTAAACCAAACCCTAAACCTAACCCTAAACCTAACCCTAACCCAAACCCTAACCCTAACACTAACCTAACCCTAACTCAAATCCTAGCCATAACCCTAACCCTAACCCTAACCCAAACTCTAACCCTAACACTACCACTAACCCTAACACTACCCCAAATCCTAACCCTAACCCTAACCCAATCCAAAACCCCAACCCTAAGTCTAACCCTAATCCTAAACCTAACCCTAATCCTAACTCTAACCCTAACCCTAATCCTAACCCTAACCCTAAACCTAACACAACCCCAACCCCTAACCCTAACCCTAACCCTAATCCTAATTCTAGCCCGACCCCAAACCATAACCCTAACCCTAAACTTAACTCAAAACCTAAACCTAACACTAAACCTAACCCTAAACCAAACACTAACTCTAACCCTAAACCTAACCCTAACCCTAATCCTAACCCTATCCCTAACCCTAACACTAACCCTAACCCAAAACCACACCGTAACCACAAACCTAACTCATACCCTAACCTTAAACCTAACCCAAACCCAAACCCTAACCCTAACCTTAACCCTAAACCAAACCTAAACCTAACCCTAACCCAAAGCCTAACACGAACAGTAACCTAACCCTAACTCAAACACTAATCATAACCCTAATCCTAATCCTAACCCAAACCCTATCCCTAACACTAATCCTAACCCTAACACTAACCCAAATCCTAACCCTAACCCTAACCCAAACCAAAAAACCCTAACCCTAACTCTAACTCTAATCCTAAACCTAACCCTAATCCTAACCCTAACCCTAACCCTAATCCTAACCCTAACCCTAACCCTAACACAAACCCAACCTCTAACACTAACACAAACCCTAACCCTAAATCTAAACCTAACCCTAACCCTAACTCAAACCCTAACCCTAACCCTTACCCTACCTCAAACGCTGACCCTAACCCTAACCCTAACCCTAACCCAAACCCTAACCCAAATCCTAACCCTAACCCTAACCCTACCCATAACCCTAACCCTAATCCTAACTCAAACCCTAACCCTAACCCTAACAAAAACCCTAACCCTAAACCTAACCCTAACCCTTATCCTAACCCTAAACCTAACCCAAAAAATAACACTAACCCTAAACCAAACCCTACCCCTAACCCTAACCCTAACCATAACCCAAACCGTAACCCTTACCCAAACCCTAAACTTAAACCTAACCCTAACCCGAATCCTAACCCTAACCCTAACCCAAAAACTAACCCTAACTCGAACCCTAAGCCAAACCCTAATCCTAACCCTAACGCTAACCCAAACCCTAAACCTAAGCCTATTCCTAACCCTAATCCTAAACCTAACCTTAACCCAAACCCTAACACAATCCCTAACCCTAACCCTAACCCTAAATCAAACTCTAACCCTAACTCGAACTCTAACCCTAACCCAAACACTAACCCAAACCCTAATATTAACCCTAACCCTATTCCTAACACTAACCCTAACCCTAAACCTAACCCTATTCCTAACCCTAACCCTAAACCCTAACCCTAACCAATACCCTAAACATAACCTTCACGATAACCCTAACCCTAACCCAAACCCTAACCCTAACCATAAACCTAACCAAAAACCTAAACCTAATCGTAACCCTAACCCTAACCCAAACCCAAACCGTAACACTAACCCTAACCCTAACACTAACCCAAATTCTATCCCTAACATTAACCCAAACCAAAACCCTAAACCTAACTCTAATCCTAACCCTAACCCTAATCAAAACCCTAACATTAAACCTAACCCTAACGCTAACCCAAACCCTAACCCTAACCCTATTCCTAACCATAATCCTAAACCTAACCTTAACCGAAACACTAACCCTAACCCTAACCCAAACCCTATCCCTAACCCTAACCCTAATCCTACCCCTAACTCAAACCCTAACACTAACCCTAACCCTAACACTAACACAAACCCTAACAATAACCCTAACCCTAACCCTAACCCTAACTCAAACCCTAACCCTAACCCTAACCCTCACCCTAACCCAAACCATAACACTAACCCTAACCTTAACCACAATGCTAAGCCTAAACCTAACTCAACTCAAACCTAACCCTAAACCTAACCCTAGCCAAAACCCTAACCCTAACACTAACCTAACCCTAACTCAAACCCTAACCATAACCCTAACCCTAACCCTAACCCAAACCCTAACCCTAACACTAACCCTAACACTAACCCAAATCCTAACCCTAACCCTAACCCAAACCAAAACCCTAACCCTAACTCTAACTCTAATCCTAAACCTAACCCTAATCCTAACCCTATCCGTAACCCTAATCCTAACCCTAACCCTAACCGAACCTCTAACACTAACCCTAACCCTAACCCAAACCCTAACCCTAAACCTAAACCTAACCCAAACCCTAACTCAAACCCTAACCCTAACCCTTACCCTAACTCAAACCCTAACCCTAACACTAAACCTAACCCTAACCCAAACCCTAACCCAAATCCTAACCCTAACCCTAACCATAACCATAACCCTAACCCTAACCCTAACTCAAACACTAACCCTAACCCTAAAAAAAACCCTAACCCTAAACCTAACCCTAACCCTTATCCTAACCCTAAACCTAACCCAAAAAATAACACTAACCCTAAACCAAACCCTAACCCTAACCCAAACCCTAACACAAAACCAAATCCTAACCCTAACCCTAACCCAAACCAAAACCCTAACCCTAACTCTAACTCTAATCCTAAACCTAACCCTAATCCTAACCCTAACCCTAACCCTAACCCTAACCGAACCTCTAACACTAACCCTAACCCTAACCCAAACCCTAACCCTAAACCTAAACCTAACCCAAACCCTAACTCAAACCCTAACCCTAACCCTTACCCTAACTCAAACCCTAACCCTAACACTAAACCTAACCCTAACCCAAACCCTAACCCAAATCCTAACCCTAACCCTAACCATAACCATAACCATAACCCTAACCCTAACTCAAACACTAACCCAAACCCTAAAAAAAACCCTAACCCTAAACCTAACCCTAACCCTTATCCTAACCCTAAACCTAACCCAAAAAATAAAACTAACCCTAAACCAAACCCTAACCCTAACTCTAACCCTAACCCTATCCCTAACCCTATTCCTAACCCTAACCCTAAACCTAACCTTAACCCAAACCCTAACCCCAAACCCTAACCATAAACTTAAGCCTAACTCAAACTCTAACCCTAATTCGATGCATAACCGTAACGCAAACCCTAACCCTAACCATAAACCTAACCAAAAACCTAAACCTAACCCTAACCCTAACCCTAACACTAACCCTAACCCTAACACTAACCAGAATCCTAACCCTAACATTAACCCAAACCAAAACCCTAAACTTAACTCTAATCCTAACCCTAACCCTAATCAAAACCCTAAAATTAATCCTAACCCTAACCCTAACCCTAACACAAACCCAACCCCTAAACCTAACCCTAAACCTAACCCAAACCCTAACCCTAAACCTAACCCTAACCCTAACCCTAACCCTAACCCTAACCCTAACCCTAAACCTAACCCTAACCCTAACCCTAACACTAACCCTAACCCTAACACTAACCCAAATCCTAACCCTAACATTAACCCAAACCAAAACCCTAAACTTAACTCTAATCCTAACCCTAACCCTAATCAAAACCCTAAAATTAAACCTAACCCTAACCCTAACCCACAACCTAAACCTAACCCTAAGCCTAACCCTAACCCTAACCCTAATTCTAACCCTAACCCTAACCCTAACACAAACCCAACCCCTAAACCTAACACTAACCCTAAAGCAAACTCTAACCCTAACTCGAACCCTAAACCTAACCCAAACGCTAACCCAAACATTAACAATAACCCTAACCCTATTCGTAACACTAACCCTAACCCTAACCCTAACCCTAACCCTAACCCTATTCCTAACCCTAACCCTAAACCCTAAGCCTAACCAATACTCTAAACATAACCTTCACACTAAACCTAACCCTAACCCAAACCCTAACCATAAACCTAACCAAAACCTAAACCTAACCCTAAACCAAACCCTAACCCTAACCCTATTCCTAACATTAACACTAAACCTAAACTTAACCCAAACCCTAACCCAAACCCTAACCCTAACCCTAACCCTAACCATAACCCTAACCCAAAAACTAACCCAAATCCTAACCCTAACCCTAACCCTAACCCTAACTCAAACACTAACCCTAACCCTAACCCAAAACCTAACCCTAAACCTAACCCTAACCCTTATCCTAACCCTAAACCTAACCCAAAAAATAACACTAACCCTAAACCAAACCCTAACCCTAACCCTACCCTAATCCTAACCCTAACCCTAACCCTAACACAAACCCAACCCCTAACCCTAACCCTAACCCTAATCCCAATTCTAACCCGAACCCAAACCATAACCCTAACCCTAACCCTAACCCTAAACCTAACATTAAACCTAACCCTAAACCAAACCCTAACTCTAACCCTAAACCTAACCCTAACCCTAATCCTAACCCTATCCCTAACCCTAACACTAACCCTAACCCAAAACCACACCGTAACTACAAACCTAACTCAAAACCTAACCTTAAACCTAACCCAAACCCAAACCCTAACCCTAACCTTAACCCTAAACCAAACCTAAACCTAACCCTAACCCAAAGCCTAACACTAACACTAACCTAACCCTAACTCAAACACTAACCATAACCCTAACCCTAACCCTAACCCAAACCCTAACCCTAACACTAACCCTAACCCTAACACTAACCCAAATGCTAACCCTAACCCTAACGCAAACCAAAAAACCCTAACCCTAACTCTAACTCTAATCCTAAACCTAACCCTAATTCTAACCCTAACCCTAACCCTAATCCTAACCCTAACCCTAACCCTAACACAAAACCAACCTCTAACACTAACACAAACCCTAACCCTCAATATAAACCTAACCCTAACCCTAACTCAAACCCTAACCCTAACCCTTACCCTACCTCAAACGCTGACCCTAACCCTAACCCTAACCCTAACCCAAACCCTAACCCAAATCTTAACCCTAACCCTAACCCTACCCATAACCCTAACCCTAACCCTAACTCAAACACTAACCCTAACCCTAACAAAAACCCTAACCCTAAACCTAACCCTAACCCTTATCCTAACCCTAAACCTAACACAAAAATTAACACTAACCCTAAACCAAACCCTAACCCTAACCCTAACCCTAACCATAACCCAAACCCTAACCCTTACCCAAACCCTAAACCTAAACCTAACCCTAACCCGAATCCTAACCCTAACCCTAACCCAAAAACTAACCCTAACTCGAACCCTAAGCCAAACCCTAATCCTAACCCTAACGCTAACCCAAACCCTAAACCTAAGCCTATTCCTAACCCTAATCCTAAACCTAACCTTAACCCAAACCCTAACACAATCCCTAACCCTAACCCTAAACCTAAATCAAACTCTAACCCTAACTCGAACTCTAACCCTAACCCAAACACTAACCCAAACCCTAATATTAACCCTAACCCTATTCCTAACACTAACCCTAACCCTAAACCTAACGCTATTCCTAACCCTAACCCTAAACCCTAACCCTAACCAATACCCTAAACATAACCTTCACGATAACCCTAACCCTAACCCAAACCCTAACCCTAACCATAAACCTAACCAAAAACCTAA
>JAJHUQ010000035.1:7492500-7500000 GCA_035773235.1 Eospalax fontanierii | reverse complement strand
TCAAAATCCTAACATTAAACCTAACCCTAACCCTAACCCAAAACCTAAACCTAACCCTAATCCTAACCCTAACCCTAACCCTAATCCTAACACTAACCCTAACCCTAACACAAACCCAACCCCTAACCCTAACACTAATCCTAATCCTAATTGTAACCCGAACCCAAACCATAACCCTAACCCTAACCCTAACCCTAAACCTAAACCTAACATTAATCCTAACCCTAAACCAAACCCTAACTCTAACCCTAAACCTAACCCTAACCCTAATTCTAACCCTTTCCCTAACCCTAACACTAACCCTAACCCAAAACCACACCGTAACCACAAACCTAACTCAAAACCTAACCTTAAACCTAACCCAAACCCAAACCCTAACCCTAACCTTAACCCTAAACCAAACCCTAAACCTAACCCTAAACCTAACCCTAACCCAAACCCTAACCCTAACACTAACCTAACCCTAACTCAAATCCTAACCATAACCCTAACCCTAACCCTAACCCAAACTCTAACCCTAACACTAACACTAACCCTAACACTAACACAAATCCTAACCCTAACCCTAACCCAAACCAAAACCCTAACCCTAACTCTAACTCTAATCCTAAACCTAACCCTAATCCTAACTCTAACCCTAACCCTAATCCTAACCCTAACCCTAAACCTAACACAACCCCAACCCCTAACCCTAACCCTAACCCTAATCCTAATTCTAACCCGAACCCAAACCATAACCCTAACCTTAAACTTAACTCAAAACCTAAACCTAACACTAACCCTAACCCTAAACAAAACCCTAATCCTAACCCTAACCCTAACCCAAACCCTAACCCTAACCCTATTCCTAACCATAACCCTAAACCTAACCTTAACCGAAACACTAACCCTAACCCTAACCCGAACCCTATCCCTAACCCTAACCCTAATCCTAACCCTAACTCAAACCCTAACACTAACCCTAACCCTAACACTAACACAAACCCTAACAATAACCCTAACCCTAACCCTAACCCTAACCCAAACCCTAACCCTAACCCTAAACCTCACCCTAACCCTAACCATAACACTAACCCTAACCTTAACCACAATGCTAAGCCTAAACCTAACTCAACTCAAACCTAACCCTAAACCTAACCCTAACCAAAACCCTAACCCTAACACTAACCTAACCCTAACTCAAATCCTAACCATAACCCTAACCCTAACCCTAACCCAAACCCTAACCCTAACACTAACCCTAACACTAACCCAAATCCTAACCCTAACCCTAACCCAAACCAAAACCCTAACCCTAACTCTAACTCTAATCCTAAACCTAACCCTAATCCTAACCCTAACCCTAACCCTAATCCTAACCCTAACCCTAACCGGACCTCTAACACTAACCCTAACCCTACCCCAAACCCTAACCCTAAACCTAAACCTAACCCAAACCCTAACTCAAACCCTAACCCTAACCCTTACCCTAACTCAAACCCTAACCCTAACACTAAACCTAACCCTAACCCTAACCCACACCCTACCCCACATCCTAACCCTACCCCTAACCATACCCCTAATCCTAACCCTAACCCTAACTCAAACACTAACCCTAACCCTAAAAAAAACCCTAACCCTAAACCTAACCCTAACCCTTATCCTAACCCTAAACCTAACCCAAAAAATAACACTAACCCTAAACCAAACCCTAACCCTAACTCTAACCCTAACCCTAACCCTAACCCTAACCCTAATCCTAACCCTAACCCTAACCCTAACACAAACCCAACCCCTAAACCTAACCCTAAACCTCACCCACACCCTAACCCTAAACCTAACCCTAACCCTAACCCTAACCCTAACCCTAACCCTAACCCTAACCCTAACCCTAAACCTAACTCTAACCCTAACCCTAACACTAACCCTAACCCTAACACTAACCCAAATCCTAACCCTAACATTAACCCAAACCAAAACCCTAAACTTAACTCTAATCCTAACCCTAACCCTAATCAAAACCCTAAAATTAAACCTAACCCTAACCCTAACCCAAAACCTAAACATAACCCTATTCCTAACCCTAACCCTAAACCTAACCTTAACCCAAACCCTAACCCAAAACCTAACCCTAACCCTAACTCAAACTCTAAGCCTAACTCGAAACCTAACCCTAACCCAAACACTAACCCAAACCCTAACAATAACCCTAACCCTATTCCTAACACTAACCCTAACCCTAACCCTAACCCTAACCCTAACCCTAACCCTATTCCTAACCCTAACCCTAAACCCTAAGCCTAACCAATACCCTAAACATAACCTTCACGCTAAACCTAACCCTAACCCAAACCCTAACCCTATCCCTAAACCTAACCACAACCCTAGCCCAAACCCTAGCCCAAATCGTAACCCTAACCTTAACCCTAACCCTAAATCAAACACTAACCCTAACCCTTACCCAAAACCTAACCCTAAACCTAACCCTAACCCTTATCCTAACCCTAAACCTAACCCAAAAAATAACACTAACCCTAAACCAAACCCTAACCCTAACCCTAACCCTAACCCTTACCCAAACCCTAAACCTAAACCTAACCCTAATCTAATCCTAACCCTAACCCTACCCCAAACCCTAACCCTAACCCTATTCCTAACCCTAACCCTAAACCTAACCTTAACCTAACCCCTAACCCACACCCTAACCCTAAACTTAACCCTAACTCAAACTCTAACCGTAACTTGAACCTTAACCCTAACCCAAACACTATCCAAAACCCTAACAATAACCGTAACACTATTCCTAACACTAACACTCACCCTAACCCTAACCCTAACCCTATTACTCCCCCTAACCCTAAACCCTAAGCCTAACCACTACCCTAACCATAACCTTCACGCTAACCCTAACCCTAACCCAAACCCTAACCCTAACCCTACACCTAACCAAAAACCTAAACCTAACCCTAACCCTAACCCTAACCCTAACCCAAACCCTAACCCTAACACTAACCCTAACCCTAACACTAACCCAAATCCTAACCCTAACATTAACCCAAACCAAAACCCTAAACCTAACTCTAATCCTAACTCTAACCCTAATCAAAATCCTAACATTAAACCTAACCCTAACCCTAACCCAAAACCTAAACCTAACCCTAATCCTAACCCTAACCCTAACCCTAATCCTAACACTAACCCTAACCCTAACACAAACCCAACCCCTAACCCTAACACTAATCCTAATCCTAATTCTAACCCGAACCCAAACCATAACCCTAACCCTAACCCTAACCCTAAACCTAAACCTAACATTAATCCTAACCCTAAACCAAACCCTAACTCTAACCCTAAACCTAACCCTAACCCTAATTCTAACCCTTTCCCTAACCCTAACACTAACCCTAACCCAAAACCACACCGTAACCACAAACCTAACTCAAAACCTAACCTTAAACCTAACCCAAACCCAAACCCTAACCCTAACCTTAACCCTAAACCAAACCCTAAACCTAACCCTAAACCTAACCCTAACCCAAACCCTAACCCTAACACTAACCTAACCCTAACTCAAATCCTAACCATAACCCTAACCCTAACCCTAACCCAAACTCTAACCCTAACACTAACACTAACCCTAACACTAACCCAAATCCTAACCCTAATCCTAACCCAAACCAAAACCCTAACCCTAACTCTAACTCTAATCCTAAACCTAACCCTAATCCTAACTCTAACCCTAACCCTAATCCTCACCCTAACCCTAAACCTAACACAACCCCAACCCCTAACCCTAACCCTAACCCTAATCCTAATTCTAACCCGAACCCAAACCATAACCCTAACCCTAAACTTAACTCAAAACCTAAACCTAACACTAACCCTAACCCTAAACCAAACACTAACTCTAACCCTAAACCTAACCCTAACCCTAATCCTAACCCTATCCCTAACCCTAACACTAACCCTAACCCAAAACCACACCGTAACCACAAACCTAACTCATACCCTAACCTTAAACCTAACCCAAACCCAAACCCTAACCTTAACCCTAAACCAAACCCTAAACCTAAACCGTAACCCTAACCCTAACCCTAACCCTATTGCTATCCCTAACCCTAACCCTAACCTTAAACCAAAACCCAACCCCAAACCTAACCCTAAACCAAAAACCAAACAAACCCTAACCCTAAACCAAACTCTAACCCTAACACTAACCCTAACCGTAATCCTAAACCTAACCCTAACCTTAACCCAAAAAGTAAACCTAAACCAAAACCTAACCCTAACCCTAAATCAAACACTAACCCTAACCCTAACCCAAAACCTAACCCTAAACCTAACCCTAACCCTTATCCTAACCCTAAACCTAACCAAAAAATAACACTAACCCTAAACCAAACCCTAACCCTAAATCAAACACTAACCCTAACCCTAACCCAAACCCTAAACCTAAACCTCACCCTAATCTAATCCTAACCCTAACCCTAACCCAAACCCTAACCCTAACCCTATTCCTAACGCTACCCCTAAACCTAACCTTAACCCAAACCCTAACCCACACCCTAACCCTAAACTTAACCCTAACTCAAACTCTAACCCTAACTCGAACCTTAACCCTAACCCAAACACTAACCCAAACCCTAACAATAACCCTAACACTATTCCTAACCCTAACCCTAACCCTAACCCTAACCCTAACCCTAACCCTATTCCTAACCCTAACACTAAACACTAAGACTAAACAATACCGTAACCATCAACTTCACGCTAACCCTAACCCTAACCCAAACCCTAACACTAACCCTAAACCTAACCAAAAACCTAAACCTAACCCTAACCCTAACCCTAACTCAAACCCTAACCCTAACCCTTACCCTACCTCAAACGCTGACCCTAACCCTAACCCTAACCCTAACCCAAACCCTAACCCAAATCCAAACCCTAACCCTAACCCTACCCATAACCCTAACCCTAATCCTAACTCAAACCCTAACCCTAACCCTAACAAAAACCCTAACCCTAAACCTAACCCTAACCCTTATCCTAACCCTAAACCTAACCCAAAAAATAACACTAACCCTAAACCAAACCCTAACCCTAACCCTAACCCTAACCATAACCCAAACCCTAACCCTTACCCAAACCCTAAACCTAAACCTAACCCTAACCCGAATCCTAACCCTAACCCTAACCCAAAAACTAACCCTAACTCGAACCCTAAGCCAAACCCTAATCCTAACCCTAACGCTAACCCAAACCCTAAACCTAACCCTATTCCTAACCTTAATCCTAAACCTAAACTTAACCCAAACCCTAACACAATCCCTAACCCTAACCCTAACCCTAAATCAAACTCTAACCCTAACTCGAACTCTAACCCTAACCCAAACACTAACCCAAACCCTAATATTAACCCTAACCCTATTCCTAACACTAACCCTAACCCTAAACCTAACCCTATTCCTAACCCTAACCCTAAACCCTAACCCTAACCAATACCCTAAACATAACCTTCACGATAACCCTAACCCTAACCCAAACCCTAACCCTAACCATAAACCTAACCAAAAACCTAAACCTAATCGTAACCCTAACCCTAACCCAAACCCAAACCGTAACACTAACCCTAACCCTAACACTAACCCAAATTCTATCCCTAACATTAACCCAAACCAAAACCCTAAACCTAACTCTAATCCTAACCCTAACCCTAATCAAAACCCTAACATTAAACCTAACCCTAACGCTAACCCAAACCCTAACCCTAACCCTATTCCTAACCATAACCCTAAACCTAACCTTAACCGAAACACTAACCCTAAACCTAACCCAAACCCTATCCCTAACCCTAACCCTAATCCTAACCCTAACTCAAACCCTAACACTAACCCTAACCCTAACACTAACACAAACCCTAACAATAACCCTAACCCTAACCCTAACCCTAACCCAAACCCTAACCCTAACCCTAACCCTCACCCTAACCCAAACCATAACACTAACCCTAACCTTAACCACAATGCTAAGCCTAAACCTAACTCAACTCAAACCTAACCCTAAACCTAACCCTGGCCAAGACCCTATCCCTGACACTAACCTAACCCTAACTCAAACCCTAACCATAACCATAACCCTAACCCTAACCCTAACCCAAACCCTAACCCTAACACTAACCCTAACACTAACCCAAATCCTAACCCTAACCCTAACCCAAACCAAAACCCTAACCCTAACTCTAACTCTAATCCTAAACCTAACCCTAATCCTAACCCTAACCCTAACCCTAATCCTAACCCTAACCCTAACCGAACCTCTAACACTAACCCTAACCCTAACCCAAACCCTAACCCTAAACCTAAACCTAACCCAAAACCTAACTCAAACCCTAACCCTAACCCTTACCCTAACTCAAACCCTAACCCTAACACTAAACCTAACCCTAACCCAAGCCCTAACCCAAATCCTAACCCTAACCCTAACCATAACAATAACCCTAACCCTAACCCTAACTCAAACACTAACCCTAACCCTAAAAAAAACCCTAACCCTAAACCTAACCCTAACCCTTATCCTAACCCTAAACCTAACCCAAAAAATAACACTAACCCTAAACCAAACCCTAACCCTAACCCTAACCCTAACACTAACCCAAATCCTAACCCTAACCCTAACCCAAACCAAAACTCTAACCTTAACTCTAACTCTAATCCTAACCCTACCACTACTCCTACCCCTAACCGTAACCCTAATCCTAACCCTCACCCTAACCGAACCTCTAACACTAACCCTAACCCTAACCCAAACCCTAACCCTAAACCTAAACCTAACCCAAACCCTAACTCAAACCCTAACCCTAACCCTTACCCTAACTCAAACCCTAACCCTAACACTAAACCTAACCCTAACCCAAACCCTAACCCAAATCCTAACCCTAACCCTAACCATAACCATAACCCTAACCCTAACCCTAACTCAAACACTAACCCTAACCCTAAAAAAAACCCTAACCCTAAACCTAACCCTAACCCTTATCCTAACCCTAAACCTAACCCAAAAAATAACACTAACCCTAAACCAAACCCTAACCCTAACTCTAACCCTAACCCTATCCCTAACCCTATTCCTAACCCTAACCCTAAACCTAACCTTAACCCAAACCCTAACCCAAACCCTAACCATAAACTTAAGCCTAACTCAAACTCTAACCCTAATTCGATCCATAACCCTAACGCAAACCCTAACCCTAACCATAAACCTAACCAAAAACCTAAACCTAACCCTAACCCTAACCCTAACACTAACCCTAACCCTAACACTAAACCAAATCCTAACCCTAACATTAACCCAAACCAAAACCCTAAACTTAACTCTAATCCTAACCCTAACCCTAATCAAAACCCTAAAATTAATCCTAACCCTAACCCTAACCCTAACACAAACCCAACCCCTAAACCTAACCCTAAACCTAACCCAAACCCTAACCCTAAACCTAACCCTAACCCTAACCCTAACCCTAAC
>JAJHUQ010000035.1:7472500-7487500 GCA_035773235.1 Eospalax fontanierii | reverse complement strand
CCGTAACCACAAACCTAACTCAAAACCTAACCTTAAACCTAACCCAAACCCAAACCCTAACCCTAACCTTAACCCTAAACCAAACCCTAAACCTAACCCTAAACCTAACCCTAACCCAAACCCTAACCTTAACACTAACCTAAACCTAACTCAAATCCTAACCATAACCCTAACCCTAACCCTAACCCAAACTCTAACCCTAACACTAACACTAACCCTAACACTAACCCAAATCCTAAACCTAACCCTAACCCAAACCAAAACCCTAACCCTAACTCTAACTCTAATCCTAAACCTAACCCTAATCCTAACTCTAACCCTAACCCTAATCCTAACCCTAATTCTAAACCTAACACAACCCCAACCCCTAACCCTAACCCTAACCCTAATCCTAATTCTAACCCGAACCCAAACCATAAACCTAACCCTAAACTTAACTCAAAACCTAAACCTAACACTAACCCTAACCCTAAACCAAACACTAACTCTAACCCTAAACCTAACCCTAACCCTAATCCTAACCCTATCCCTAACCCTAACACTAACCCTAACCCAAAACCACACCGTAACCACAAACCTAACTCATACCCTAACCTTAAACCTAACCCAAACCCAAACCCTAACCTTAACCCTAAACCAAACCCTAAACCTAAACCGTAACCCTAACCCTAACCCTAACCCTATTGCTATCCCTAACCCTAACCCTAACCTTAACCCAAACCCTAACCCTAAACCTAACCCTAACCCAAATCCTAATCAAACCCTAACCCTAACCCAAACTCTAACCCTAACACTAACCCTAACCGTAATCCTAAACCTAACCCTAACCTTAACCCAAAAAGTAAACCTAAACCAAAACCTAACCCTAACCCTAAATCAAACACTAACCCTAACCCTAACCCAAAACCTAACCCTAAACCTAACCCTAACCCTTATCCTAACCCTAAACCTAACCAAAAAATAACACTAACCCTAAACCAAACCCTAACCCTAAACCTAACCCTAACCCTAACCCTTACCCAAACCCTAAACCTAAACCTCACCCTAATCTAATCCTAACCCTAACCCTAACCCAAACCCTAACCCTAACCCTATTCCTAACCCTACCCCTAAACCTAACCTTAACCCAAACCCTAACCCACACCCTAACCCTAAACTTAACCCTAACTCAAACTCTAACCCTAACTCGAACCTTAACCCTAACCCAAACACTAACCCAAACCCTAACAATAACCCTAACACTATTCCTAACCCTAACACTAACCCTAACCCTAACCCTAACCCTAACCCTATTCCTAACCCTAACCCTAAACCCTAAGCCTAAACAATACCGTAAACATAACCTTCACGCTAACCCTAACCCTAATCCAAACCCTAACACTAACCCTAAACCTAACCAAAAACCTAAACCTAACCCTAACCCTAACCCTAACTCAAACCCTAACCCTAACCCTTACCCTACCTCAAACGCTGACCCTAACCCTAACCCTAACCCTAACCCAAACCCTAACCCAAATCTTAACCCTAACCCTAACCCTACCCATAACCCTAACCCTAATCCTAACTCAAACCCTAACCCTAACCCTAACAAAAACCCTAACCCTAAACCTAACCCTAACCCTTATCCTAACCCTAAACCTAACCCAAAAAATAACACTAACCCTAAACCAAACCCTAACCCTAACCCTAACCCTAACCATAACCCAAACCCTAACCCTTACCCAAACCCTAAACCTAAATCTAACCCTAACCCGAATCCTAACCTTAACCCTAACCCAAAAACTAACCCTAACTCGAACCCTAAGCCAAACTCTAATCCTAACCCTAACGCTAACCCAAACCCTAAACCTAAGCCTATTCCTAACCCTAATCCTAAACCTAAACTTAACCCAAACCCTAACACAATCCCTAACCCTAACCCTAACCCTAAATCAAACTCTAACCCTAACTCGAACTCTAACCCTAACCCAAACACTAACCCAAACCCTAATATTAACCCTAACCCTATTCCTAACACTAACCCTAAGGCTAAACCTAACCCTATTCCTAACGCTAACCCTAAACCCTAACCCTAACCAATACCCTAAACATA
Source organism: Eospalax fontanierii (assembly GCA_035773235.1). NCBI lineage: Eukaryota > Metazoa > Chordata > Mammalia > Rodentia > Spalacidae > Eospalax > Eospalax fontanierii. The sequence goes on along the minus strand of JAJHUQ010000035.1, from coordinate 7,485,408 downwards.
ACCTTCACGATAACCCTAACCCTAACCCAAACCCTAACCCTAACCATAAACCTAACCAAAAACCTAAACCTAATCGTAACCCTAACCCTAACCCAAACCCAAACCGTAACACTAACCCTAACCCTAACACTAACCCAAATTCTATCCCTAACATTAACCCAAACCAAAACCCTAAACCTAACTCTAATCCTAACCCTAACCCTAATCAAAACCCTAACATTAAACCTAACCCTAACGCTAACCCAAACCCTAACCCTAACCCTATTCCTAACCATAACCCTAAACCTAACCTTAACCGAAACACTAACCCTAACCCTAACCCAAACCCTATCCCTAACCTTAACCCTAATCCTAACCCTAACTCAAACCCTAACACTAACCCTAACCCTAACACTAACACTAACCCTAACAATAACCCTAACCCTAACCCTATCCCTAACCCAAACCCTATCCCTAAACCTAACCCTCACCCTAACGCACACCATAACACTAACCCTAACCTTAACCACAAAGCTAAGCCTAAACCTAACTCAACTCAAACCTAACCCTAAACCTAACCCTGGCCAAAACCCTAACCCTAACACTAACCTAACCCTAACTCAAACCCTAACCATAACCCTAACCCTAACCCTAACCCAAACCCTAACCCTAACACTAACCCTAACCCTAACCCAAAACCTAACCCTAACCCTAACCCAAACCCAAACCCTAATCCTAAACCTAACCCTAATCCTAACCCTAACCCTAACCCTAATCCTAACCCTAACCCTAACCGAACCTCTAACACTAACCCTAACCCTATCCCAAACCCTAACCCTAAACCTAAACCTAACCCAAACCCTAACTCAAACCCTAACCCTAACCCTTACCCTAACTCAAACCCTAACCCTAACACTAAACCTAACCCTAACCCAAACCCTAACCCAAATCCTAACCCTAACCCTAACCATAACCATAACCCTAACCCTAACCCTAACTCAAACACTAACCCTAACCCTAAAAAAAACCCTAACCCTAAACCTAACCCTAACCCTTATCCTAACCCTAAACCTAACCCAAAAAATAACACTAACCCTAAACCAAACCCTAACCCTAACCCTAACCCTAACACTAAACCAAATCCTAACCCTAACCCTAACCCAAACCAAAACCCTAACCTTAACTCTAACTCTAATCCTAAACCTAACCCTAATCCTAACCCTAACCCTAACCCTAATCCTAACCCTAACCCTAACCGAACCTCTAACACTAACCCTAACCCTAACCCAAACCCTAACCCTAAACCTAAACCTAACCCAAACCCTAACTCAAACCCTAACCCTAACCCTTACCCTAACTCAAACCCTAACCCTAACACTAAACCTAACCCTAACCCAAACCCTAACCCAAATCCTAACCCTAACCCTAACCATAACCATAACCCTAACCCTAACCCTAACTCAAACACTAACCCTAACCCTAAAAAAAACCCTAACCCTAAACCTAACCCTAACCCTTATCCTAACCCTAAACCTAACCCAAAAAATAACACTAACCCTAAACCAAACCCTAACCCTAACTCTAACCCTAACCCTATCCCTAACCCTATTCCTAACCCTAACCCTAAACCTAACCTTAACCCAAACCCTAACCCAAACCCTAACCATAAACTTAAGCCTAACTCAAACTCTAACCCTAATTCGATCCATAACCCTAACGCAAACCCTAACCCTAACCATAAACCTAACCAAAAACCTAAACTTAACCCTAACCATAACCCTAACACTAACCCTAACCCTAACACTAAACCAAATCCTAACCCTAACATTAACCCAAACCAAAACCCTAAACTTAACTCTAATCCTAACCCTAACCCTAATCAAAACCCTAAAATTAATCCTAACCCTAACCCTAACCCTAACACAAACCCAACCCCTAAACCTAACCCTAAACCTAACCCAGACCCTAACCCTAAGCCTAACCCTAACCCTAACCCTTACCCTTACCCTTACCCTTACCCTAACCCTAAACCTAACCCTAACCCTAACCCTAACACTAACCCTAACCCTAACACTAACCCAAATCCTAACCCTAACATTAACCCAAACCAAAACCCTAAACTTAACTCTAATCCTAACCCTAACCCTAATCAAAACCCTAAAATTAAACCTAACCCTAACCCTAACCCAAAACCTAAACCTAACCCTAATCCTAACCCTAACCCTAACCCTAATTCTAACCCTAACCCTAACCCTAACACAAACCCAACCCCTAAACCTAACCCTAACCCTAAAGCAAACTCTAACCCTAACTCGAACCCTAAACCTAACCCAAACGCACACCCAAACATTAACAATAACTCTAACCCTATTCGTAACACTCACCCTAACCCTAACCCTAACCCTAACCCTATTCCTAACCCTAACCCTAAACCCTAAGCCTAACCAATACTCTAAACATAACCTTCACACTAAACCTAACCCTAACCCAAACCCTAACCATAAACCTAACCAAAAACCTAAACCTAACCCTAAACCAAACCCTAACCCTAACCCTATTCCTAAAATTAACACTAAACCTAAACTTAACCCAAACCCTAACCCAAACCCTAACCCTAACCCTAACCCTAACCATAACCCTAACCCAAAACCTAACCCAAATCCTAACCCTAACCCTAACCCTAACCCTAACTCAAACACTAACCCTAACCCTAACCCAAAACCTAAACCCAAACCTAACCCCAACCCTTATCCTAACCCTAAACCTAACCCAAAAAATAACACTAACCCTAAACCAAACCCTAACCCTAACCCTACCCTAATCCTAACCCTAACCCTAACCCTAACACAAACCCAACCCCTAACCCTAACCCTAACCCTAATCCCAATTCTAACCCGAACCCAAACCATAACCCTAACCTTAACCCTAACCCTAAACCTAACATTAAACCTAACCCTAAACCAAACCCTAACTCTAACCCTAAACCTAACCCTAACCCTAATCCTAACCCTATCCCTAACCCTAACACTAACCCTAACCCAAAACCACACCGTAACCACAAACCTAACTCAAAACCTAACCTTAAACCTAACCCAAACCCAAACCCTAACCCTAACCTTAACCCTAAACCAAACCTAAACCTAACCCTAACCCAAAGCCTAACACTAACACTAACCTAACCCTAACTCAAACACTAACCATAACCCTAACCCTAACCCTAACCCAAACCCTAACCCTAACACTAACCCTAACCCTAACACTAACCCAAATCCTAACCCTAACCCTAACCCAAACCAAAAAACCCTAACCCTAACTCTAACTCTAATCCTAAACCTAACCCTAATCCTAACCCTAACCCTAACCCTAATCCTAACCCTAACCCTAACCCTAACACAAACCCAACCTCTAACACTAACACAAACCCTAACCCTAAATATAAACCTAACCCTAACCCTAACTCAAACCCTAACCCTAACCCTTACCCTACCTCAAACGCTGACCCTAACCCTAACCCTAACCCTAACCCAAACCCTAACCCAAATCTTAACCCTAACCCTAACCCTACCCATAACCCTAACCCTAACCCTAAATCAAACACTAACCCTAACCCTAACAAAAACCCTAACCCTAAACCTAACCCTAACCCTTATCCTAACCCTAAACCTAACCCAAAAAATAACACTAACCCTAAACCAAACCCTAACCCTAACCCTAACCCTAACCATAACCCAAACCCTAACCCTTACCCAAACCCTAAACCTAAACCTAACCCTAACCCGAATCCTAACCCTAACCCTAACCCAAAAACTAACCCTAACTCGAACCCTAAGCCAAACCCTAATCCTAACCCTAACGCTAACCCAAACCCTAAACCTAAGCCTATTCCTAACCCTAATCCTAAACCTAACCTTAACCCAAACCCTAACACAATCCCTAACCCTAACCCTAAACCTAAATCAAACTCTAACCCTAACTCGAACTCTAACCCTAACCCAAACACTAACCCAAACCCTAATATTAACCCTAACCCTATTCCTAACACTAACCCTAACCCTAAACCTAACCCTATTCCTAACCCTAACCCTAAACCCTAACCCTAACCAATACCCAAAACATAACCTTCACGATAGCCCTGACCCTAACCCAAACCCTAACCCTAACCATAAACCTGACCAAAAACCCAAACCCAATCGTAACCCTAACCCTAACCCAAACCCAAACCGTAACACTAACCCTAACCCTAACACTAACCCAAATCCTATCCCTAACATTAACCCAAACCAAAACACTAAACCTAACTCTAATCCTAACCCTAACCCTAATCAAAAACCTAACATTAAACCTAACCCTAAACCTAACACAAAACCTAAACCTAACCCTAATCCTAACCCTAACCCAAACCCTAATACTAACCCTAACCCTAACCCAAACCCTAACCCTAACCCTATTCCTAACCATAACCCTAAACCTAACCTTAACCGAAACACTAACCCTAACCCTAACCCGCACCCTATCCCTAACCCTAACCCTAATCCTAACCCTAACTCAAACCCTAACACTAACCCTAACCCTAACACTAACACAAACCCTAACAATAACCCTAACCCTAACCCTAACCCTAACCCAAACCCTAACCCTAACCCTAACCCTCACCCTAACCCTAACCATAACACTAACCCTAACCTTAACCACAATGCTAAGCCTAAACCTAACTCAACTCAAACCTAACCCTAAACCTAACCCTAACCAAAACCCTAACCCTAACACTAACCTAACCCTAACTCAAATCCTAACCATAACCCTAACCCTAACCCTAACCCAAACCCTAACCCTAACACTAACCCTAACACTAACCCAAATCCTAACCCTAACCCTAACCCAAACCAAAACCCTAACCCTAACTCTAACTCTAATCCTAAACCTAACCCTAATCCTAACCCTAACCCTAACCCTAATCCTAACCCTAACCCTAACCGAACCTCTAACACTAACCCTAACCCTAACCCAAACCCTAACCCTAAACCTAAACCTAACCCAAACCCTAACTCAAACCCTAACCCTAACCCTTACCCTAACTCAAACCCTAACCCTAACACTAAACCTAACCCTAACCATAACCCTAACCCTAACCCTAACCCTAACCCTAACCCTAACCATAACCATAACCCTAACCCTAACCCTAACTCAAACACTAACCCTAACCCTAAAAAAAACCCTAACCCTAAACCTAACCCTAACCCTTATCCTAACCCTAAACCTAACCCAAAAAATAACACTAACCCTAAACCAAACCCTAACCCTAACTCTAACCCTAACCCTAACCCTAACCCTAATCCTAACCCTAACCCTAACCCTAACACAAACCCAACCCCTAAACCTAACCCTAAACCTAACCCAAACCCTAACCCTAAACCTAACCCTAACCCTAACCGTAACCCTAACCCTAACCCTAACCCTAACTCTAAACCTAACTCTAACCCTAACCCTAACACTATTCCTAACCCTAACCCTAACCCAAATCCTAACCCTAACATTAACCCAAACCAAAACCCTAACTTAACTCTAATCCTAACCCTAACCCTAATCAAAACCCTAAAATTAAACCTAACCCTAACCCTAACCCAAAACCTAAACCTAACCCTATTCCTAACCCTAACCCTAAACCTAACCTTAACCCAAACCCTAACCCAAAACCTAACCCTAACCCTAACTCAAACTCTAAGCCTAACTCGAAACCTAACCCTAACCCAAACACTAACCCAAACCCTAACAATAACCCTAACCCTATTCCTAACACTAACCCTAACCCTAACCCTAACCCTAACCCTAACCCTAACCCTATTCCTAACCCTAACCCTAAACCCTAAGCCTAACCAATACCCTAAACATAACCTTCACGCTAAACCTAACCCTAACCCAAACCCTAACCCTATCCCTAAACCTAACCACAACCCTAACCCAAACCCTAACCCAAATCGTAACCCTAACCTTAACCCTAACCCTAACCCTAACCCTAAATCAAACACTAACCCTAACCCTTACCCAAAACCTAACCCTAAACCTAACCCTAACCCTTATCCTAACCCTAAACCTAACCCAAAAAATAACACTAACCCTAAACCAAACCCTAACCCTAACCCTAACCCTAACCCTTACCCAAACCCTAAACCTAAACCTAACCCTAATCTAATCCTAACCCTAACCCTAACCCAAACCCTAACCCTAACCCTATTCCTAACCCTAACCCTAAACCTAACCTTAACCTAAACCCTAACCCACACCCTAACCCTAAACTTAACCCTAACTCAAACTCTAACCGTAACTTGAACCTTAACCCTAACCCAAACACTATCCCAAACCCTAACAATAACCCTAACACTATTCCTAACACTAACACTAACCCTAACCCTAACCCTAACCCTAACCCTATTCCTAACCCTAACCCTAAACCCTAAGCCTAACCAATACCCTAAACATAACCTTCACGCTAACCCTAACCCTAACCCAAACCCTAACCCTAACCCTAAACCTAACCAAAAACCTAAACCTAACCCTAACCCTAACCCTAAACCTAACCCAAACCCTAACCCTAACACTAACCCTAACCCTAACACTAACCCAAATCCTAACCCTAACATTAACCCAAACCAAAACCCTAAACCTAACTCTAATCCTAACTCTAACCCTAATCAAAATCCTAACATTAAACCTAACCCTAACCCTAACCCAAAACCTAAACCTAACCCTAATCCTAACCCTAACCCTAACCCTAATACTAACACTAACCCTAACCCTAACACAAACCCAACCCCTAACCCTAACACTAATCCTAATCCTAATTCTAACCCGAACCCAAACCATAACCCTAACCCTAACCCTAACCCTAAACCTAAACCTAACATTAATCCTAACCCTAAACCAAACCCTAACTCTAACCCTAAACCTAACCCTAACCCTAATTCTAACCCTTTCCCTAACCCTAACACTAACCCTAACCCAAAACCACACCGTAACCACAAACCTAACTCAAAACCTAACCTTAAACCTAACCAAACCCAAACCCTAACCCTAACCTTAACCCTAAACCAAACCCTAAACCTAACCCTAAACCTAACCCTAACCCAAACCCTAACCCTAACACTAACCTAACCCTAACTCAAATCCTAACCATAACCCTAACCCTAACCCTAACCCAAACTCTAACCCTAACACTAACACTAACCCTAACACTAACCCAAATCCTAACCCTAACCCTAACCCAAACCAAAACCCTAACCCTAACTCTAACTCTAATCCTAAACCTAACCCTAATCCTAACTCTAACCCTAACCCTAATCCTAACCCTAACCCTAAACCTAACACAACCCCAACCCCTAACCCTAACCCTAACCCTAATCCTAATTCTAACCCGAACCCAAACCATAACCCTAACCCTAAACTTAACTCAAAACCTAAACCTAACACTAACCCTAACCCTAAACCAAACACTAACTCTAACCCTAAACCTAACCCTAACCCTAATCCTAACCCTATCCCTAACCCTAACACTAACCCTAACCCAAAACCACACCGTAACCAAAAACCTAACTCATACCCTAACCTTAAACCTAACCCAAACCCAAACCCTAACCTTAACCCTAAACCAAACCCTAAACCTAAACCGTAACCCTAACCCTAACCCTAACCCTATTGCTATCCCTAACCCTAACCCTAACCTTAACCCAAACCCTAACCCTAAACCTAACCCTAACCCAAATCCTAATCAAACCCTAACCCTAACCCAAACTCTAACCCTAACACTAACCCTAACCGTAATCCTAAACCTAACCCTAACCTTAACCCAAAAAGTAAACCTAAACCAAAACCTAACCCTAACCCTAAATCAAACACTAACCGTAACCCTAACCCTAAACCTAACCCTATTCCTAACCCTAACCTTATCCTAACCCTAAACCTAACCAAAAAATAACACTAACCCTAAACCAAACCCTAACCCTAAACCTAACCCTAACCCTAACCCTTACCCAAACCCTAAACCTAAACCTCACCCTAATCTAATCCTAACCCTAACCCTAACCCAAACCCTAACCCTAACCCTATTCCTAACCCTACCCCTAAACCTAACCTTAACCCAAACCCTAACCCACACCCTAACCCTAAACTTAACCCTAACTCAAACTCTAACCCTAACTCGAACCTTAACCCTAACCCAAACACTAACCCAAACCCTAACAATAACCCTAACACTATTCCTAACCCTAACCCTAACCCTAACCCTAACCCTAACCCTAACCCTATTCCTAACCCTAACCCTAAACCCTAAGCCTAAACAATACCCTAAACATAACCTTCACGCTAACCCTAACCCTAACCCAAACCCTAACCCTAACCCTAAACCTAACCAAAAACCTAAACCTAACCCTAACCCTAACCCTAACCCAAACCCTAACCCTAACACTAACCCTAACCCTAACACTAACCCAAATCCTAACCCTAACATTAACCCAAACCAAAACCCTAAACCTAACTCTAATCCTAACTCTAAGCCTAATCAAAATCCTAACATTAAAGATAACCCTAACCCTAACCCAAAACCTAAACCTAACCCTAATCCTAACCCTAAACCTAAACTTAATCCTAACCCTAACCCTAACCCTAACACAAACCCAACCCCTAACCCTAACCCTAACCCTAATCCTAATTCTAACCCGAACCCAAACCATAACCCTAACCCTAACCCTAACCCTAACCCTAAACCTAAACCTAACATTAACCCTAACCCTAAACCAAACCCTAACTCTAACTCTAACCTAACCCTAACCCTAATACTAACCCTATCCCTAACCCTAACACTAACCCTAACCCAAAACCACACCGTAACCACAAACCTTACTCAAAACCTAACCTTAAACCTAACCCAAAACCAAACCCTAACCCTAACCTTAACCCTAAACCAAACCCTTAACCTAACCCTAACCCAAACCCTAACCCTAACACTAACCTAACCCTAACTCAAATCCTAACCATAACCCTAACCCTAACCCTAACCCAAACTCTAACCCTAACACTAACCCTAACCCTAACACTAACCCAAATCGAACCCTAACCCTAACCCAAACCAAAACCCTACCCCTAACTCTAACTCTAATCCTAAACCTAACCCTAATCCTAACTCTAACCCTAACCCTAATCCTAACCCTAACCCTTACCCTAACACAAACCCAACCCCTAACCCTAACCCTAACCCTAATCCTAATTCTAACCCGAACCCCAACCATAACCCTAACCCTAAACTTAACCCAAAACCTAAACCTAACACTAACCCTAACCCTAAACCAAACCCTAACTCTAACCCTAAACCTAACCCTAACCCTAATCCTAACCCTATCCCTAACCCTAACACTAACCCTAACCCAAAACCACACCGTAACCACAAACCTAACTCATACCCTAACCTTAAACCTAACCCAAATCCAAACCCTAACCTTAACCCTAAACCAAACCCTAAACCTAAACCGTAACCCTAACCCTAACCCTAACCCTATTGCTAACCCTAACCCTAACCCTAACCTTAACCCAAACCCTAACCCTAAACCTGACCCTAACCCAAACCCTAATCAAACCCTAACCCTAACCCAAACCCTAACCCTAACACTAACCCTAACCGTAATCCTAAACCTAACCCTAACCTTAACCCAAAAAGTAAACCTAACCCTAAACCTAACCCTAACCCAAAACCTAACCCTTACCCAAATCCTAATCCTAACCCTAACCCTAATGCTAAGCCTAAACCTAACTCAAACTCAAACCTAACCCTAAACCTAACCCTAACCCAAACCCTAACCCTAACACTAATCTAACCCTAACTCAAACCCTAACCATAACCATAACCCTAACCCTAACCCAAACCCTAACCCTAACACTAACCCTAACCCTAACACTAACCCAAATCCTAACCCAAACCCTAACCCAAACCAAAACCCTAACCCTAACTCTAACTCTAATCCTAACCTAACCCTAATCCTAACCCTAACCCTAACCCTAACAAAAACCCAACCTCTAACACTAACCCTAACCCTTGCCCAAGCCCTAACCCTAAATCTAAGCCTAACCCCAACCCTAACTAAACCCTAACCCTATCCCTTACCCTAACTCAAACCCTAACCCTAACCCTAACCCAAACCCTAACCCTAAATCTAACCCTAAACCTAATCCTAACCCTAACCCTAACCCAAAAACTAACCCTAACAATAACACAAACCCTAACCTTAACCCTAACCCTAACCCAAACCCTAACACTAACCTAAACAATAAACCTAACGCTAAATCAAACGAAAACCTAACCCTAACTCTAATCCTAACCCTAACCCTAACCCTAACCCTAACCCTAACCCTAACCCTAACCCTAACTCAAACCCTAACCCTAACCCTAACCCAAACCCTAAACCTAAACCTAACCCTAACCCTAACCGTAACCCTAACCCTAGCCCTAACCCTAACCCAAACACTAACACTAACCCAAACCCTAACGCTAACCCTAAACCAAACCAAAACCCTAACCCTAACTCCAATCCTAACCCTAACCCTAACCCTAACCCTAACCCTAACCTTAACCCAAACACTAACCCATACCCAAACCCAAAACCTATCCCTAACCCTAACCCTAACCCTAACTCAAACTCTAACCCTAACTCTAACCCTAGCTCAAAACCTAAACCACACCCTAATCCAAACCCTAAACCAAACCATAACAATAACCCTAACCCTAACCCTATTCCTAACACTAACCCTAAACCTAACCCTAACCCTAACCCTAACCCTATTCCTAACCCTAACCCTAAACCCTAAGCCTAACCAATACCCTAAACATAACCTTCACGCTAAACCTAACCCTAACCCAAACCCTAACCCTATCCCTAAACCTAACCACAACCCTAACCCAAACCCTAACCCAAATCGTAACCCTAACCTTAACCCTAACCCTAACCCTAACCCTAAATCAAACACTAACCCTAACCCTTACCCAAAACCTAACCCTACACCTAACCCTAACCCTTATCCTAACCCTAAACCTAACCCAAAAAATAACACTAACCCTAAACCAAACCCTAACCCTAACCCTAACCCTAACCCTTACCCAAACCCTAAACCTAAACCTAACCCTAATCTAATCCTAACCCTAACCCTAACCCAAACCCTAATCCTAACCCTATTCCTAACCCTAACCCTAAACCTAACCTTAACCTAAACCCTAACCCACACCCTAACCCTAAACTTAACCCTAACTCAAACTCTAACCGTAACTTGAACCTTAACCCTAACCCAAACACTATCCCAAACCCTAACAATAACCCTAACACTATTCCTAACACTAACACTAACCCTAACCCTAACCCTAACCCTAACCCTATTCCTAACCCTAACCCTAAACCCTAAGCCTAACCAATACCCTAAACATAACCTTCACGCTAACCCTAACCCTAACCCAAACCCTAACCCTAACCCTAAACCTAACCAAAAACCTAAACCTAACCTTAACCCTAACCCTAACCCTAACCCAAACCCTAACCCTAACACTAACCCTAACCCTAACACTAACCCAAATCCTAACCCTAACATTAACCCAAACCAAAACCCTAAACCTAACTCTAATCCTAACTCTAACCCTAATCAAAATCCTAACATTAAACCTAACCCTAACCCTAACCCAAAACCTAAACCTAACCCTAATCCTAACCCTAACCCTAACCCTAATCCTAACACTAACCCTAACCCTAACACAAACCCAACCCCTAACCCTAACACTAATCCTAATCCTAATTCTAACCCGAACCCAAACCATAACCCTAACCCTAACCCTAACCCTAAACCTAAACCTAACATTAATCCTAACCCTAAACCAAACCCTAACTCTAACCCTAAACCTAACCCTAACCCTAATTCTAACCCTTTCCCTAACCCTAACACTAACCCTAACCCAAAACCACACCGTAACCACAAACCTAACTCAAAACCTAACCTTAAACCTAACCCAAACCCAAACCCTAACCCTAACCTTAACCCTAAACCAAACCCTAAACCTAACCCTAAACCTAACCCTAACCCAAACCCTAACCCTAACACTAACCTAACCCTAACTCAAATCCTAACCATAACCCTAACCCTAACCCTAACCCAAACTCTAACCCTAACACTAACACTAACCCTAACACTAACCCAAATCCTAACCCTAACCCTAACCCAAACCAAAACCCTAACCCTAACTCTAACTCTAATCCTAAACCTAACCCTAATCCTAACTCTAACCCCTAACCCTAATCCTAACCCTAACCCTAAACCTAACACAACCCCAAGCCCCTAACCCTAACCCTAACCCTAATCCTATTCTAACCCGAACCCAAACCATAACCCTAACCCTAAACTTAACTCAAAACCTAAACCTAACACTAACCCTAACCCTAAACCAAACACTAACTCTAACCCTAAACCTAACCCTAACCCTAATCCTAACCCTATCCCTAACCCTAACACTAACCCTAACCCAAAACCACACCGTAACCACAAACCTAACTCATACCCTAACCTTAAACCTAACCCAAACCCAAACCCTAACCCTAACCCTAAACCAAACCCTAAACCTAAACCGTAACCCTAACCCTAACCCTAACCCTATTGCTATCCCTAACCCTAAACCCTAACCTTAACCCAAACACTAACCCTAAAACCTAACCCTAACCCAAATCCTAATCAAACCCTAACCCTAACCCAAACTCTAACCCTAACACTAACCCTAACCGTAATCCTAAACCTAACCCTAACCCTTAACCCAAAAAGTAAACCTAAACCAAAACCTAACCCTAACCCTAAATCAAACACTAACCCTAACCCTAACCCAAAACCTAACCCTAAACCTAACCCTAACCCTTATC
>JAJHUQ010000035.1:7415000-7467500 GCA_035773235.1 Eospalax fontanierii | reverse complement strand
CCTAACCCTAATCCTAGCCCTAACCCTAATCCTAACCCTAACCCTAACCCTAACACAAACCCAACCCCTAACCCTAACACTAATCCTAATCCTAATTCTAACCCGAACCCAAACCATAACCCTAACCCTAACCCTAAACCTAAACCTAACATTAACCCTAACCCTAAACCAAACCCTAACTCTAACCCTAAACCTAACCCTACCCCTAATTCTAACCCTATCCCTAACCCTAACACTAACCCTAACCCAAAACCACACCGTAACCACAAACCTAACTCAAAACCTAACCTTAAACCTAACCCAAACCCAAACCCTAACCCTAACCTTAACCCTAAACCAAACCCTAAACCTAACCCTAAACCTAACCCTAACCCAAACCCTAACCCTAACACTAACCTAACCCTAACTCAAATCCTAACCATCACCATAACCCTAACCCTAACCCAAACTCTAACCCTAACACTAACCCTAACCCTAACACTAACCCAAATCCTAACCCTAACCCTAACCCAAACCAAAACCCTAACCCTAACTCTAACTCTAATCCTACACCTAACCCTAATCCTAACTCTAACCCTAACCCTAATCCTAACCCTAACCCTAAACCTAACACAACCCCAACCCCTAACCCTAACCCTAACCCTAATCCTAATTCTAACCCGAACCCAAACCATAACCCTAACCCTAAACTTAACTCAAAACCTAAACCTAACACTAAACCTAACCCTAAACCAAACACTAACTCTAACCCTAAACCTAACCCTAACCCTAATCCTAACCCTATCCCTAACCCTAACACTAACCCTAACCCAAAACCACACCGTAACCACAAACCTAACTCATACCCTAACCTTAAACCTAACCCAAACCCAAACCCTAACCTTAACCCTAAACCAAACCCTAAACCTAAACCGTAACCCTAACCCTAACCCTAACCCTATTGCTATCCCTAACCCTAACCCTAACCTTAACCCAAACCCTAACCCTAAACCTAACCCTAACCCAAATCCTAATCAAACCCTAACCCTAACCCAAACTCTAACCCTAACACTAAACCTAAACGTAATCCTAAACCTAACCCTAACCTTAACCCAAAAAGTAAACCTAAACCAAAACCTAACCCTAACCCTAAATCAAACACTAACCCTAACCCTAACCCAAAACCTAACCCTAAACCTAACCCTAACCCTTATCCTAACCCTAAACCTAACCAAAAAATAACACTAACCCTAAACCAAACCCTAACCCTAACCCTAACCCTAACCCTAACCCTTACCCAAACCCTAAACCTAAACCTCACCCTAATCTAATCCTAACCCTAACCCTAACCCAAACCCTAACCCTAACCCTATTCCTAACCCTACCCCTAAACCTAACCTTAACCCAAACCCTAACCCACACCCTAACCCTAAACTTAACCCTAACTCAAACTCTAACCCTAACTCGAACCTTAACCCTAACCCAAACACTAACCCAAACCCTAACAATAACCCTAACACTATTCCTAACCCTAACCCTAACCCTAACCCTAACCCTATTCCTAACCCTAACCCTAAACCCTAAGCCTAAACAATACCCTAAACATAACCTTCACGCTAACCCTAACCCTAACCCAAACCCTAACCCTAACCCTAAACCTAACCAAAAACCTAAACCTAACCCTAACCCTAACCCTAACCCAAACCCTAACCCTAACACTAACCCTAACCCTAACACTAACCCAAATCCTAACCCTAACATTAACCCAAACCAAAACCCTAAACCTAACTATAATCCTAACTCTAACCCTAATCAAAATCCTAACATTAAACCTAACCCTAACCCTAACCCAAAACCTAAACCTAACCCTAATCCTAACCCTAAACCTAAACTTAATCCTAACCCTAACCCTAACCCTAACACAAACCCAACCCCTAACCCTAACCCTAACCCTAATCCTAATTCTAACCCGAACCCAAACCATAACCCTAACCCTAACCCTAACCCTAACCCTAAACCTAAACCTAACATTAACCCTAACCCTAAACCAAACCCTAACTCTAACTCTAACCTAACCCTAACCCTAATACTAACCCTATCCCTAACCCTAACACTAACCCTAACCCAAAACCACACCGTAACCACAAACCTAACTCAAAACCTAACCTTAAACCTAACCCAAAACCAAACCCTAACCCTAACCTTAACCCTAAACCAAACCCTAAACCTAACCCTAACCCAAACCCTAACCCTAACACTAACCTAACCCTAACTCAAATCCTAACCATAACCCTAACCCTAACCGTAACCCAAACTCTAACCCTAACACTAACCCTAACCCTAACACTAACCCAAATCGAACCCTAACCCTAACCCAAACCAAAACCCTAACCCTAACTCTAACTCTAATCCTAAACCTAACCCTAATCCTAACTCTAACCCTAACCCTAATCCTAACCCTAACCCTTACCCTAACACAAACCCAACCCCTAACCCTAACCCTAACCCTAATCCTAATTCTAACCCGAACCCCAACCATAACCCTAACCCTAAACTTAACCCAAAACCTAAACCTAACACTAACCCTAACCATAAACCAAACCCTAACTCTAACCCTAAACCTAACCCTAACCCTAATCCTAAACCTATCCCTAACCCTAACACTAACCCTAACCCAAAACCACACCGTAACCACAAACCTAACTCATACCCTAACCTTAAACCTAACCCAAATCCAAACCCTAACCTTAACCCTAAACCAAACCCTAAACCTAAACCGTAACCCTAACCCTAACCCTAACCCTATTGCTAACCCTAACCCTAACCCTAACCTTAACCCAAACCCTAACCCTAAACCTGACACTAACCCAAACCCTAATCAAACCCTAACCCTAACCCAAACCCTAACCCTAACACTAACCCTAACCGTAATCCTAAACCTAACCCTAACCTTAACCCAAAAAGTAAACCTAACCCTAAACCTAATCCTAACCCAAAACCTAACCCTTACCCAAATCCTAATCCTAACCCTAATGCTAAGCCTAAACCTAACTCAAACTCAAACCTAAACCTAAACCTAACCCTAACCCAAACCCTAACCCTAACACTAACCTAACCCTAACTCAAACCCTAACCATAACCCTAACCCTAACCCTAACCCAAACCCTAACCCTAACACTAACCCTAACCCTAACACTAACCCAAATCCTAACCCAAACCCTAACCCAAACCAAAACCCTAACCCTAACTCTAACTCTAATCCTAACCTAACCCTAATCCTAACCCTAACCCTAACCCTAACAAAAACCCAACCTCTAACACTAACACTAACCCTAACCCAAACCCTAACCCTAAATCTAAACCTAACCCTAACCCTAACTCAAACCCTAACCCTATCCCTTACCCTAACTCAAACCCTAACCCTAACCCTAACCCAAACCCTAACCCTAAATCTAACCCTAAACCTAATCCTAACCCTAACCCTAACCCAAAAACTAACCCTAACAATAACCCAAACCCTAACCCTAACCCTAACCCTAACCCAAACCCTAACACTAACCTAAACAATAAACCTAACGCTAAATCAAACGAAAACCTAACCCTAACTCTAATCCTAACCCTAACCCTAACCCTAACCCTAACCCTAACCCTAACCCTAACCCTAACCCTAACTCAAACCCTAACCCTAACCCTAACCCAAACCCTAAACCTAAACCTAACCCTAACCCTAACCCTAACCCTAGCCCTAACCCTAACCCAAACACTAACACTAACCCAAACCCTAACGCTAACCCTAAACCAAACCAAAACCCTAACCCTAACTCCAATCCTAACCCTAACCCTAACCCTAACCCTAACCCTAACCTTAACCCAAACACTAACCCATACCCAAACCCAAAACCTATCCCTAACCCTAACCCTAACCCTAACTCAAACTCTAACCCTAACTCTAACCCTAGCTCAAAACCTAAACCACACCCTAATCCAAACCCTAACCCAAACCATAACAATAACCCTAACCCTAACCCTATTCCTAACACTAACCCTAAACCTAACCCTAACCCTAACCCTAACCCTATTCCTTACCCTAACCCTAAACCCTTACCCTAACCAATACCCTAAACATAATACTCACGCTAACCCTAACCCTAACCCAAACCCTAACACTAACCCTAGCCCTAACCAAAACCCTAACCCTAACCCTAACCTTAACCCAAACCAAAACCCTAACCCTAACTCTAATCCTAACTCTAACCCTAATCAAAACCCTAACATTAACCCTAACCCTAACCCTAACCCTATTCCTAACCTTAACCCTAAACCTAACCTTAACCCAAAAACTAACCGTAAATCTAACCCAAACCCTAACCCTAACTCAAACCCTAACCCTAAGACAAAACCTAACCCTAAAACTACCCCTAACCAAATCCTAAACCTAACAATAACCCTAACCCAAACCCTAACCCTAACACTAACACTTACCCTAAGGATCACCCAAAACCTAACCCTAAACCTAACCGAAACCAAAAGCCTAACCCTAACTCTAATCCTAACCCTAAACCTAATCCTAACCCTAACCCTAACACTAACCAAACCCTAAACCTAACCCTAATCCTATTTCTAACCCTAACCCTAATCGTAACCCTAAACCTAACGCTAACCCACACCCAACCCCTAACTCTAACCCTAACCCTAACCGAAACCATAACTCAAAACCTAACCCTAACCCTAACCCAAACCCTAACCCTAAACCTAACCCTAACCCTTTTCCTAACCCTAACACAAACCCTAACAATAATCCTAACCCTAACCCTAACCCCAAAACTAACCCTAACCCTAACTCTAATCCTAATCCTAACCCTAACGCTAACCCTAACTCAAACCCTAACCCTAACCCAAACCCTAAACCGAACCCTAACCCTAACGCTAACCCTAACCCTAACCCAAAACCTAACCCTTACCCAAACCCTAAACCTTAACCTAACCCTAACCCTAATCCTAACCCTAACCCTAACCCAAAAACTAACCCTAACTCGAACCCTAACCCAAACCCTAATCCTCACCCTAACGTTAACTCAAACCCTAAACCTAACCCTATTCCTAACCCTAACCCTAAACCTAACCTTAACCCAAACCCTAACCCAAAACCTAACCCTAACCCTAACTCAAACTCTAAGCCTAACTCGAAACCTAACCCTAACCCAAACACTAACCCAAACCCTAACAATAACCCTAACCCTATTCCTAACACTAACCCTAACCCTAACCCTAACCCTAACCCTAACCCTAACCCTATTCCTAACCCTAACCCTAAACCCTAAGCCTAACCAATACCCTAAACATAACCTTCACGCTAACCCTAACCCTAACCCAAACCCTAACCCTATCCCTAACCCTAACCACAACCCTAACCCAAACCCTAACCCAAATCCTAACCCTAACCTTAACCCTAACCCTAACCCTAACCCTAAATCAAACACTAACCCTAACCCTTACCCAAAACCTAACCCTAAACCTAACCCTAACCCTTATCCTAACCCTAAACCTAACCCAAAAAATAACACTAACCCTAAACCAAACCCTAACCCTAACCCTAACCCTAACCCTTACCCAAACCCTAAACCTAAACCTAACCCTAATCTAATCCTAACCCTAACCCTAACCCACACCCTAACCCTAACGCTATTCCTAACCCTAACCCTAAACCTAACCTTAACCCAAACCCTAACCCACACCCTAACCCTAAACTTAACCCTAACTCAAACTCTAACCCTAACTCGAACCTTAACCCTAACCCAAACATTATCCCAAACCCTAACAATAACCCTAACACTATTCCTAACACTAACACTAACCCTAACCCTAACCCTAACCCTAACCCTATTCCTAACCCTAACCCTAAACCCTAAGCCTAACCAATACCCTAAACATAACCTTCACGCTAACCCTAACCCTAACCCAAACCCTAACCCTAACCCTAAACCTAACCAAAAACCTAAACCTAACCCTAACCCTAACCCTAACCCTAACCCTAACCCAAACCCTAACCCTAACACTAACCCTAACCCTAACACTAACCCAAATCCTAACCCTAACATTAACCCAAACCAAAACCCTAAACCTAACTCTAATCCTAACTCTAACCCTAATCAAAATCCTAACATTAAACCTAACCCTAACCCTAACCCAAAACCTAAACCTAACCCTAATCCTAACCCTAACCCTAATCCTAACCCTAACCCTAACCCTAACACAAACCCAACCCCTAACCCTAACACTAATCCTAATCCTAATTCTAACCCGAACCCAAACCATAACCCTAACCCTAACCCTAAACCTAAACCTAACATTAACCCTAACCCTAAACCAAACCCTAACTCTAACCCTAAACCTAACCCTAACCCTAATTCTAACCCTATCCCTAACCCTAACACTAACCCTAACCCAAAACCACACCGTAACCACAAACCTAACTCAAAACCTAACCTTAAACCTAACCCAAACCCAAACCCTAACCCTAACCTTAACCCTAAACCAAACCCTAAACCTAACCCTAAACCTAACCCTAACCCAAACTCTAACCCTAACACTAACCTAACCCTAACTCAAATCCTAACCATCACCATAACCCTAACCCTAACCCAAACTCTAACCCTAACACTAACCCTAACCCTAACACTAACCCAAATCCTAACCCTAACCCTAACCCAAACCAAAACCCTAAACCTAACTCTAACTCTAATCCTAAACCTAACCCTAATCCTAACTCTAACCCTAACCCTAATCCTAACCCTAACCCTAAACCTAACACAACCCCAACCCCTAACCCTAACCCTAACCCTAATCCTAATTCTAACCCGAACCCAAACCATAACCCTAACCCTAAACTTAACTCAAAACCTAAACCTAACACTAAACCTAACCCTAAACCAAACACTAACTCTAACCCTAAACCTAACCCTAACCCTAATCCTAACCCTATCCCTAACCCTAACACTAACCCTAACCCAAAACCACACCGTAACCACAAACCTAACTCATACCCTAACCTTAAACCTAACCCAAACCCAAACCCTAACCTTAACCCTAAACCAAACCCTAAACCTAAACCGTAACGCTAACCCTAACCCTAACCCTATTGCTATCCCTAACCCTAACCCTAACCTTAACCCAAACCCTAACCCTAAACCTAACCCTAACCCAAATCCTAATCAAACCCTAACCCTAACCCAAACTCTAACCCTAACACTAAACCTAAACGTAATCCTAAACCTAACCCTAACCTTAACCCAAAAAGTAAACCTAAACCAAAACCTAACCCTAACCCTAAATCAAACACTAACCCTAACCCTAACCCAAAACCTAACCCTAAACCTAACCCTAACCCTTATCCTAACCCTAAACCTAACCAAAAAATAACACTAACCCTAAACCAAACCCTAACCCTAACCCTAACCCTAACCCTAACCCTTACCCAAACCCTAAACCTAAACCTCACCCTAATCTAATCCTAACCCTAACCCTAACCCAAACCCTAACCCTAACCCTATTTCTAAACCTACCCCTAAACCTAACCTTAACCCAAACCCTAACCCACACCCTAACCCTAAACTTAACCCTAACTCAAACTCTAACCCTAACTCGAACCTTAACCCTAACCCAAACACTAACCCAAACCCTAACAATAACCCTAACACTATTCCTAACCCTAACCCTAACCCTAACCCTAACCCTATTCCTAACCCTAACCCTAAACCCTAACCCTAACCCTAACCCTAACCCAAACCCTAACCCTAACACTAACCCTCACCCTAACACTAACCCAAATCCTAACCCTAACATTAACCCAAACCAAAACCCTAAACCTAACTCTAATCCTAACTCTAACCCTAATCAAAATCCTAACATTAAACCTAACCCTAACCCTAACCCAAAACCTAAACCTAACCCTAATCCTAACCCTAAACCTAAACTTAATCCTAACCCTAACCCTAACCCTAACACAAACCCAACCCGTAACCCTACCCTAACCCTAATCCTAATTCTAACCCGAACCCAAACCATAACCCTAACCCTAACCCTAACCCTAACCCTAAACCTAAACCTAACATTAACCCTAACCCTAAACCAAACCCTAACTCTAACTCTAACCTAACCCTAACCCTAATACTAACCCTATCCCTAACCCTAACACTAACCCTAACCCAAAACCACACCGTAACCACAAACCTAACTCAAAACCTAACCTTAAACCTAACCCAAAACCAAACCCTAACCCTAACCTTAACCCTAAACCAAACCCTAAACCTAACCCTAACCCAAACCCTAACCCTAACACTAACCTAACCCTAACTCAAATCCTAACCATAACCCTAACCCTAACCCTAACCCAAACTCTAACCCTAACACTAACCCTAACCCTAACACTAACCCAAATCGAACCCTAACCCTAACCCAAACCAAAACCCTAACCCTAACTCTAACTCTAATCCTAAACCTAACCCTAATCCTAACTCTAACCCTAACCCTAATCCTAACCCTAACCCTTACCCTAACACAAACCCAACCCCTAACCCTAACCCTAACCCTAATCCTAATTCTAACCCGAACCCCAACCATAACCCTAACCCTAAACTTAACCCAAAACCTAAACCTAACACTAACCCTAACCCTAAACCAAACCCTAACTCTAACCCTAAACCTAACCCTAACCCTAATCCTAACCCTATCCCTAACCCTAACACTAACCCTAACCCAAAACCACACCGTAACCACAAACCTAACTCATACCCTAACCTTAAACCTAACCCAAATCCAAACCCTAACCTTAACCCTAAACCAAACCCTAAACCTAAACCGTAACCCTAACCCTAACCCTAACCCTATTGCTAACCCTAACCCTAACCCTAACCTTAACCCAAACCCTAACCCTAAACCTGACCCTAACCCAAACCCTAATCAAACCCTAACCCTAACCCAAACCCTAACCCTAACACTAACCCTAACCGTAATCCTAAACCTAACCCTAACCTTAACCCAAAAAGTAAACCTAACCCTAAACCTAACCCTAACCCAAAACCTAACCCTTACCCAAATCCTAATCCTAACCCTAACCCTAATGCTAAGCCTAAACCTAACTCAAACTCAAACCTAACCCTAAACCTAACCCTAACCCAAACCCTAACCCTAACACTAACCTAACCCTAACTCAAACCCTAACCATAACCATAACCCTAACCCTAACCCAAACCCTAACCCTAACACTAACCCTAACCCTAACACTAACCCAAATCCTAACCCAAACCCTAACCCAAACCAAAACCCTAACCCTAACTCTAACTCTAATCCTAACCTAACCCTAATCCTAACCCTAACCCTAACCCTAACAAAAACCCAACCTCTAACACTAACCCTAACCCTAACCCAAAACCTAACCCTAAATCTATACCTAACCCTAACCCTAACTAAACCCTAACCCTATCCCTTACCCTAACTCAAACCCTAACCCTAACCCTAACCCAAACCCTAACCCTAAATCTAACCCTAAACCTAATCCTAACCCTAACCCTAACCCAAAAACTAACCCTAACAATAACCCAAACCCTAACCCTAACCCTAACCCTAACCCAAACCCTAACACTAACCTATACAATAAACCTAACGCTAAATCAAACGAAAACCTAACCCTAACTCTAATCCTAACCCTAACACTAACCCTAACCCTAACCCTAACCCTAACCCTAACCCTCACCCTAACTCAAACCCTAACCCTAACCCTAACCCAAACCCTAAACCTAAACCTAACCCTAACCCTAACCGTAACCCTAACCCTAGCCCTTACCCTAACCCAAACACTAACACTAACCCAAACCCTAACGCTAACCCTAAACCAAACCAAAACCCTAACCCTAACTCCAATCCTAACGCTAACCCTAACCCTAACCCTAACCCTAACCTTAACCCAAACACTAACCCATACCCAAACCCAAAACCTATCCCTAACCCTAACCCTAACCCTAACTCAAACTCTAACCCTAACTCTAACCCTAGCTCAAAACCTAAACCACACCCTAATCCAAACCCTAACCCAAACCATAACAATAACCCTAACCCTAACCCTATTCCTAACACTAACCCTAAACCTAACCCTAACCCTAACCCTAACCCTATTCCTAACCCTAACCCTAAACCCTTACCCTAACCAATACCCTAAACATAACACTCACGCTAACCCTAACCCTAACCCAAACCCTAACACTAACCCTAGCCCTAACCAAAACCCTAACCCTAACCCTAACCTTAACCCAAACCAAAACCCTAACCCTAACTCTAATCCTAACTCTAACCCTAATCAAAACCCTAACATTAACCCTAACCCTAACCCTAACCCTATTCCTAACCTTAACCCTAAACCTAACCTTAACCCAAAAACTAACCGTAAATCTAACCCAAACCCTAACCCTAACTCAAACCCTAACCCTAAGACAAAACCTAACCCTAAAACTAACCCTAACCCAAATCCTAAACCTAACAATAACCCTAACCCAAACCCTAACCCTACCACTAACCCTTACCCTAAGGATCACCCAAAACCTAACCCTAAACCTAACCGTAACCAAAAGCCTTACCCTATCTCTATTACTTACCCTAAACCTTATCCTAACCCTAACCCTAACACTATCCAAACCCTAAACCTAACCCTAATCCTATTTCTAACTCTAACCCTAATCGTAACCCTAAACCTAACCCTAACCCACACCTAACCCCTAACTCTAACTCTAACCCTAACCGAAACCATAACTCAAAACCTAACCCTAACCCTAACCCAAACCCTAACCCTAAACCTAACCCTAACCCTTTTCCTAACCCTAACACAAACCCTAACAATAATCCTAACCCTAACCCTAACACCAAAACTAACCCTAACCCTAACCCAAACCCTAACCCTAACTCTAATCCTAATCCTAACCCTAACGCTAACCCTAACTCAAACCCTAACCCTAACCCAAACCCTAAACCTAACCCTAACCCTAACGCTAACCCTAACCCTAACCCCAAACCTAACCCTTACCCAAACCCTAAACCTTAACCTAACCCTAACCCTAATCCTAACCCTAACCCAAAAACTAACCCTAACTCGAACCCTAACCCAAACCCTAATCCTCACCCTAACGTTAACTCAAACCCTAAACCTAACCCTATTCCTAACCCTAACCCTAAACCTAACCTTAACCCAAACCCTAACCCAAAACCTAACGCTAACCCTAACTCAAACTCTAAGCCTAACTCGAAACCTAACCCTAACCCAAACACTAACCCAAACCCTAACAATAACCCTAGCCCTATTCCTAACACTAACCCTAACCCTAACCCTAACCCTAACCCTAACCCTAACCCTATTCCTAACCCTAACCCTAAACCCTAAGCCTAACCAATACCCTAAACATAACCTTCAAGCTAACCCTAACCCTAACCCAAACCCTAACCCTATCCCTAACCCTAACCACAACCCTAACCCAAACCCTAACCCAAATCCTAACCCTAACCTTAACCCTAACCCTAACCCTAACCCTAAATCAAACACTAACCCTAACCCTTACCCAAAACCTAACCCTAAACCTAACCCTAACCCTTATCCTAACCCTAAACCTAACCCAAAAAATAACACTAACCCTAAACCAAACCCTAACCCTAACCCTAACCCTAACCCTTACCCAAACCCTAAACCTAAACCTAACCCTAATCTAATCCTAACCCTAACCCTAACCCACACCCTAACCCTAACGCTATTCCTAACCCTAACACTAAACCTAACCTTAACCCAAACCCTAACCCACACCCTAACCCTAAACTTAACCCTAACTCAAACTCTAACCCTAACTCGAACCTTAACCCTAACCCAAACATTATCCCAAACCCTAACAATAACCCTAACACTATTCCTAACACTAACACTAACCCTAACCCTAACCCTATTCCTAACCCTAACCCTAAGCCCTAAGCCTAACCAATACCCTAAACATGACCTTCACGCTAACCCGAACCCTAGCCGAAACCCTAACCCTCACCCTAAACCGAACCAAAAACCTAAACCTAACCCTAACCCTAACCCTAAAGCTAACGCAAACCCTAACCCTAACACTAACCCTAACCCTAACACTAACCCAAATCCTAACCCTAACATTAACGCAAACCAAAACCCTAAACGTAACTCTAATCCTAACTCTAACCCTAATCAAAATCCTAACATTAAACCTAACCCTAACCCTAACCCAAAACCTAAACCTAACCCTAATCCTAACCCTAACCCTAATCCTAACCCTAACCCTAACCCTAACACAAACCCAACCCCTAACCCTAACACTAATCCTAATCCTAATTCTAACCCGAACCCAAACCATAACCCTAACCCTAACCCTAAACCTAAACCTAACATTAACCCTAACCCTAAACCAAACCCTAACTCTAACCCTAAACCTAACCCTAACCCTAATTCTAACCCTATCCCTAACCCTAACACTAACCCTAACCCAAAACCACACCGTAACCACAAACCTAACTCAAAACCTAACCTTAAACCTAACCCAAACCCAAACCCTAACCCTAACCTTAACCCTAAACCAAACCCTAAACCTAACCCTAAACCTAACCCTAACCCAAACCCTAACCCTAACACTAACCTAACCCTAACTCAAATCCTAACCATCACCATAACCCTAACCCTAACCCAAACTCTAACCCTAACACTAACCCTAACCCTAACACTAACCCAAATCCTAACCCTAACCCTAACCCAAACCAAAACCCTAAACCTAACTCTAACTCTAATCCTAAACCTAACCCTAATCCTAACTCTAACCCTAACCCTAATCCTAACCGTAACCCTAACCCTTACACAAACCCAACCCGCAACCCCAACCCCAAAAATAATCCTAAATCTTACCCGAACCCAAACCAAAACCCTAACCCCAAACTTAACCCCAAACCTAAACCTAACACTAACCCTAACCCTAAACCAAACACTAACTCTAACCCTAAACCTAACCCTAACCCTAATCCTAACCCTATCCCTAACCCTAACACTAACCCTAACCCAAAACCACACCGTAACCACAAAACTAACTCATACCCTAACCTTAAACCTAACCCAAACCCAAACCCTAACCTTAACCCTAAACCAAAGCCTAAACCTAAACCGTAACCCTAACCCTAACCCTAACCCTATTGCTATCCCTAACCCTAACCCTAACCTTAACCCAAACCCTAACCCTAAACCTAACCCTAACCCAAATCCTAATCAAACCCTAACCCTAACCCAAACTCTAACCCTAACACTAAACCTAAACGTAATCCTAAACCTAACCCTAACCTTAACCCAAAAAGTAAACCTAAACCAAAACCTAACCCTAACCCTAAATCAAACACTAACCCTAACCCTAACCCAAAACCTAACCCTAAACCTAACCCTAACCCTTATCCTAACCCTAAACCTAACCAAAAAATAACACTAACCCTAAACCAAACCCTAACCCTAACCCTAACCCTAACCCTAACCCTTACCCAAACCCTAAACCTAAACCTCACCCTAATCTAATCCTAACCCTAACCCTAACCCAAACCCTAACCCTAACCCTATTTCTAAACCTACCCCTAAACCTAACCTTAACCCAAACCCTAACCCACACCCTAACCCTAAACTTAACCCTAACTCAAACTCTAACCCTAACTCGAACCTTAACCCTAACCCAAACACTAACCCAAACCCTAACAATAACCCTAACACTATTCCTAACCCTAACCCTAACCCTAACCCTAACCCTATTCCTAACCCTAACCCTAAACCCTAAGCCTAACCAATACCCTAAACATAACCTTCACGCTAACCCTAACCCTAACCCAAACCCTAACCCTAACCCTAAACCTAACCAAAAGCCTAAACCTAACCCAAACCCTAACCCTAACACTAACCCTAACCCTAACACTAACCCAAATCCTAACCCTAACATTTACCCAAACCAAAACCCTAAACCTAACTCTAATCCTAACTCTAACCCTAATCAAAATCCTAACATTAAACCTAACCCTAACCCTAGCCCAAGACCACACCGTAACCACAAACCTAACTCAAAACCTAACCTTAAACCTAACCCAAACCCAAACCCTAACCCTAACCTTAACCCTAAACCAAACCCTAAACCTAACCCTAACCCAAACCCTAACCCTAACACTAACCTAACCCTAACTCAAATCCTAACCATAACCCTAACCCTAACCCTAACCCAAACTCTAACCCTAACACTAACCCTAACCCTAACACTAACCCAAATCCTAACCCTAACCCTAACCCAAACCAAAACCCTAACCCTAACTCTAACTCTAATCCTAAACCTAACCTTAATCCTAACTCTAACCCTAACCCTAATCCTAACCCTAACCCTAACCCTAACACAAACCCAACCCCTAACCCTAACCCTAACCCTAATCCTAATTCTAACCCGAACCCAAACCATAACCCTAACCCTAAACTTAACCCAAAACCTAAACCTAACACTAACCCTAACCCTAAACCAAACCCTAACTCTAACCCTAAACCTAACCCTAACCCTAATCCTAACCCTATCCCTAACCCTAACACTAACCCTAACCCAAAACCACACCGTAACCACAAACCTAACTCATACCCTAACCTTAAACCTAACCCAAATCCAAACCCTAACCTTAACCCTAAACCAAACCCTAAACCTAACCCTAACCCTAATCCTAAACCTATCCCTAACCCTAACACTAACCCTAACCTTAACCCAAACCCTAACCCTAAACCTAACCCTAACCCAAATCCTAATCAAACCCAAACCCTAACCCAAACCCTAACCCTAACACTAACCCTAACCGTAATCCTAAACCTAACCCTAACCTTAACCCAAAAAGTAAACCTAACCTTAAACCTAACCCTAACCCAAAAACTAACCCTTACCCAAATCCTAATCCTAACCCTAACCCTAATGCTAAGCCTAAACCTAACTCAAACTCAAACCTAACCCTAAATCTAACCCTAACCCAAACCCTAACCCTAACACTAACCTAACCCTAACTCAAACCCTAACCATAACCCTAAGCCTAACCCTAACCCAAACCCTAACCCTAACCCTAACACTAACCCAAATCCTAACCCAATCCCTAACCCAAACCAAAACCCTAACCCTAACTCTAACTCTAATACTAAACCTAACCCTAATCCTAACCCTAACCCTAACCCTAACAAAAACCCAACCTCTAACACTAACCCTAACCCTAACCCAAACCCTAACCCTAAATCTAAACCTAACCCTAACCCTAACTCAAACCCTAACCCCATCCCTTTCCCTAACTCAACCCCTAACCCTCACCCTAACCCTAACCCTAACCCAAACCCTAACCCAAATCCTAACCCTAACCCTAACCCTAACCCTAACCCTAACCCTAACCCAAACACTAACCAAACCTTAACAATAACCCTAAACCTAACCCTATTCCTAACACTAACCCTAACCCTAACCCTAACCCTAAACCTATTCCTAACCCTAACCCTAAAACCTAACCCTAACCAATACACTAAACAAAACCTTCACGCTAACCCTAACCCTAACCCAAACCCTAACCCTAACCCTAAACCTAACCAAAAACCTAAACCTAACCCTAACCTAACCCTAACCCAAACCCTAACCCTAACACTACCCCTAACCCTATCACTAACCCAAATCCTAACCCTAACATTAACCCAAACCAAAACCCTAAATCTAACCCTAATCCTAACCCTAACCCTAACCCTAACACAAACCCAACCCCTAACCCTAACCCTAACCCTAACCCAAACCCTAACCCTAATCCTAACCCTAACTCAAACCCTAACCCTAACCCTAACCCTAACCCAAACCCTAACCCTAAATCTAACCCTAACCCTAATCCTAA
Organism: Eospalax fontanierii; assembly: GCA_035773235.1. Taxonomy (NCBI): domain Eukaryota; kingdom Metazoa; phylum Chordata; class Mammalia; order Rodentia; family Spalacidae; genus Eospalax; species Eospalax fontanierii. Next base: position 7,451,573 of record JAJHUQ010000035.1, on the reverse strand, counting down.
CCCTAACCCCAACCCAAAAACTAACCCTAACAATAACCCAAACACTAACCCTAACCCTAACCTAACCCTAACACTAACCCAAACCCTAACCCTAACCCTAAACCAAACCAAAACCCTAACACTAACTCTAATCCTAACCCTAACCCTAACCCTAACCCTAACCCTAACTCAAACCCTAACCCTAACGCAAACCCTAAACCTAAACCTAACCCTAACCCTAAACCTAACCCTAACCCTAACCCTAACCCAAACCCTAACACTAACCCAAACCCTAACCCTAACCCTAAACCAAACCAAAACCCTAACCCTAACTCTATTTCTAACCCTAACCCTAACCCTAACCCTAACCCTAACCTTAACCCAAACACTAACCCAAACCCAAACCCAAAACCTATCCCGAACCCTAACCCTAACCCTTACTCAAACTCTATCCCCAACTCTAACCCTAACTCAAAACCAAAACCAAACCCTAATCCAAACCCTAACCCAAACCCTACCAATAGCCCTAACCCTAACGCTATTCCTAACACTAACCCTAACCCTAACCCAAACCCTAACCGTAGTCCTAACCCTAACCCTAAACCATTACCCTAATCAATACCCTAAACATAACCCACACGCTAACCCTAACCCTAACCCAAACCCTAACACTAACCTTAACCCTAACCAAAACCCTAACCCTAACCCTAACCTTAACCCAAACCAAAACCTTAACCCTAACTCTAATTCTAACTCTAACCCTAATCAAAACCCTAACATTAACCCTAACCCTAACCCTAACCCTATTCCTAACCTTAACCCTAAACCTAACCTTAACCCAAAACCTAACCGTAGATCTAGCCCAAACCCTAAACCTAACTCAAAACCTGACCCTAAGACAAACCCTAACCCTAACACTCACCCTAACACAAATCCTACACCTAACACTCACCCTAACCCAAACCCTACCCCTAACACTAACACTTCCCCTAAGGCTAACCCAAAACCTAACCCTAAACCTAACCGAAACCAAAAGCCTAACCCTAACTCTAATCCTAACCCTAACCCTAATCCTAACCCTAACCCTAACACTAACCCAAACCCTAAACCTAACCCTAATCCTAATTCTAACCCTAACCCTAATCGTAACCCTAAACCTAACCCTAACCCACACCCAACACCTAAATCTAACCCTAACCCTAACCGAAACCGTAACTCAAAACCTAACCCTAACCCTAACCCAAACCCTAACCCTAAACCTAACCCTAACCCTTTTCCTAACCCTAACACAAACCCTAACAATAATCCAAACCCTAACCCTATTCCTAAACCTAACCCTAACCCAAACCCTAACCCTAAACCTAACCCTAACCCTTTTCCTAACCCTAACACAAACCCTAACAATAATCCTAACCCTAACCCTAACCCCAAAACTAACCCTAACCCTAACCCAAACCCTAACCCCAACTCTAATCCTAATCGTAACCCTAACGCTAACCCTAACTCAAACCCTAACCCTAACCCAAACCCTAAAGCTAACCCTAACCCTAACGCTAACCCTCACCCTAACCCAAAACCTAACCCTTACCCAAACCCTAAACCTTAACCTAACCCTAACCCTAATCCTAACCCTAACCCTAACCCAAAAACTAACCCTAACTCGAACCCTAACCCAAACCCTAATCCTCACCCTAACACTAACCCAAACCCTAAACCTAACCCTATTCCTAACCCTAACCCTAAACCTAACCTTAACCCAAACCCTAACCCAAAACCTAACCCTAACCCTAACTCAAACTCTAACCCTAACTCGAACCCTAACCCTAAGCCAAACACTAACCCAAACCCTAACAATAACCCTAACCCTATTCCTAACCCTAACCCTAACCCAAACCCTAACCCAAATCCTAACCCTAACCCTAACCCTAACCCCAACCCCAACTCAAACACTAACCCTAACCCTAACCCAAAACCTAACACTAAACCTAACCTTAACCCTTATCCTAACCCTAAACCTAACCCAAAAAATAACACTAACCCTAAACCAAACCCTAACCCTAACCCTAAACCTAACATTAAACCTAACCCTAAACCAAACCCTAACTCTAACCCTAAACCTAACCCTAACCCTAATCCTAACCCTATCCTAACCCTAACACTAACCCTAACCCAAAACCGCACCGTAACCACAAACCTAACACAAAACCTAACCTTAAACCTAACCCAAACCCAAACACTAACCCTAACCTTAACCCTAACCCAAACCCTAACCCTAACCCTATTCCTAACCCTAACCCTAAACCTAACCTTAACCCAAACCCTAACCCACACCCTAACCATAAACTTAACCCTAACTCAAACTCGAACCCTAACTCGAACCTTAACCCTAAACCAAACATTATCCCAAACCCTAACAATAACCCTAACACTATTCCTAACACTAACACTAACCCTAACCCTAACCCTAACACTAACCCAAACACTAACCAAACCCTAACAATAACCCTAAACCTAACCCTATTCCTAACACTAACCCTAACCCTAACCCTAACCCTAAACCTATTCCTAACCCTAACCCTAAAACCTAACCCTAACCAATACCCTAAACAAAACCTTCACGCTAACCCTAACCCTAACCCAAACCCTAACCCTAACCCTAAACCTAACCAAAAACCTAAACCTAACCCTAACCTAACCCTAACCCAAACCCTAACCCTAACACTACCCCTAACCCTAACACTAACCCAAATCCTAACCCTAACATTAACCCAAACCAAAACCCTAAATCTAACCCTAATCCTAACCCTAACCCTAACCCTAACAACAACCCAACCCCTAACCCTAACCCTAACCCTAACCCAAACCCTAACCCTAATCCTAACCCTAACTCAAACCCTAACCCTAACCCTAACCCTAACCCAAACCCTAACCCTAAATCTAACCCTAACCCTAATCCTAACCCTAACCCCAACCCAAAAACTAACCCTAACAATAACCCAAACACTAACCCTAACCCTAACCTAACCCTAACACTAACCCAAAACCTAACCCTAACCCTAAACCATACCAAAACCCTAACACTAACTCTAATCCTAACCCTAACCCTAACCCTAACCCTAACCCTAACTCAAACCCTAACCCTAACCCAAACCCTAAACCTAAACCTAACCCTAACCCTAACCCTAACCCTAAGCCTAACCCAAACCCTAACACTAACCCAAACCCTAACCCTAACCCTAAACCAAACCAAAACCCTAACCCTAACTCTATTTCTAACCCTAACCCTAACCCTAACCCTAACCCTAACCTTAACCCAAACACTAACCCAAACCCAAACCCAAAACCTATCCCTAACCCTAACACTAACCCTAACTCAAACTCTATCCCTAACTCTAACCCTAACTCAAAACCTAAACCAAACCCTAATCCAAACCCTAACCCGAACCCTAACAATAACCCTAACCCTAACGCTATTCCTAACACTAACCCTAACCCTAACCCAAACCCTAACCGTATTCCTAACCCTAACCCTAAACCATTACCCTAATCAATACCCTAAACATAACCCTCACGCTAACCCTAACCCTAACCCAAACCCTAACACTAACCTTAACCCTAACCAAAACCCTAACCCTAACCCTAACCTTAACCCAAACCAAAACCTTAACCCTAACTCTAATCCTAACTCTAACCCTAATCAAAACCCTAACATTAACCCTAACCCTAACCCTAACCCTACTCCTAACCTTAACCCTAAACCTAACCTAAACCCAAAACCTAACCGTAAATCTAACCCAAACCCTAAACCTAACTCAAAACCTAACCCTAAGACAAACCCTAACCCTAAAACTAACCCTAACACAAAACCTAAACCTAACACTAACCCTAACCCAAACCCTAACCCTAACACTAACACTTACCCTAAGGCTAACCCAAAACCTAACCCTAAACCTAACCGAAACCAAAAGCCTAACCCTAACTCTAATCCTAACCCTAACCCTAATCCTAACCCTAACCCTAACACTAACCCAAACCCTAAACCTAACCCTAATCCTAATTCTAACCCTAACCCTAATCGTAACCCTAAACCTAACCCTAACCCACACCCAACACCTAAATCTAACCCTAACCCTAACCGAAACCCTAACTCAAAAACCTAACCCTAACCCTAACCCGAACCCTAACCCTAAACCTAACCCTAACCCTTTTCCTAACCCTAACACAAACCCTAACAATAATCCAAACCCTAACCTATTCCTAAACCTAACCCTAACCCAAACCCTAACCCTAAACCTAACCCTAACCCTTTTCCTAACCCTAACACAAACCCTAACAATAATCCTAACCCTAACCCTAACCCCAAAACTAACCCTAACCCTAACCCAAACCCTAACCCTAACTCTAATCCTAATCCTAACCCTAACGCTAACCCTAACTCAAACCCTAACCCTAACCCAAACCCTAAACCTAACCCTAACCCCTAACGCTAACCCTAACCCTAACCCAAAACCTAACCCTTACCCAAACCCTAAACCTTAACCTAACCCTAACCCTAATCCTAACCCTAACCCTAACCCAAAAACTAACCCTAACTCGAACCCTAACCCAAACCCTAATCCTCACCCTAACACTAACCCAAACCCTAAACCTAACCCGTATTCCTAACCCTAACCCTAAACCTAACCTTAACCCAAACCCTAACCCAAAACCTAACCCTAACCCTAACTCAAACTCTAACCCTAACTCGAACCCTAACCCTAAGCCAAACACTAACCCAAACCCTAACAATACCCTAACCCTATTCCTAACCCTAACCCTAACCCAAACCCTAACCGAAATCCTAACCCTAACCCTAACCCTAACCCTAACCCTAACTCAAACACTAACCCTAACCCTAACCCAAAACCTAACACTAAACCTAACCTAACCCTTATCCTAACCCTAAACCTAACCCAAAAAATAACACTAACCCTAAACCAAACCCTAACCCTAACCCTAAACCTAACATTAAACCTAACCCTAAACCAAACCCTAACTCTAACCCTAAACCTAACCCTAACCCTAATCCTAACCCTATCCTAACCCTAACACTAACCCCTAACCCAAAACCGCACCGTAACCACAAACCTAACTCAAAACCTAACCTTAAACCTAACCCAAACCCAAACACTAACCTAACCTTAACCCTAACCCAAACCCTAACCCTAACTCTATTCCTAACCCTAACCCTAAACCTAACCTTAACCCAAACCCTAACCCACACCCTAACCCTAAACTTAACCCTAACTCAAACTCTAACCCTAACTCGAACCTTAACCCTAAACCAAACATTATCCAAACCCTAACAATAACCCTAACACTATTCCTAACACTAAACACTAACCCTAACCCTAACCCTTTCCCTAATCTTATTCCTATCCCTACTCCTAAACCCTAAGCCTAACCAATACCCTAAACATAACCTTCACGCTAACCCTAACCCTAACCCAATCCCTAACCCGAACCCTAACCCTAACCAAAAACCTAAACCTAACCCTAACCCTAACCCTAACCCTAACCCAAACCCTAACCCTAACACTAACCCTAACCCTAACACTAACCCAAATCCTAACCCTAACATTAACCCAAACCAAAACCCTAAAGCTAACTCTAATCCTAACTCTAACCCTAATCAAAAACCTAACATTAAACCTAACCCTAACCCTAACCCAAAACCTAACCTAACCCTAATCCTAACCCTAACCCTAACCCTAATCCTAACCCTAACCCTAACCCTAACACAAACCCAATCCCTAACCCTAACACTAATCCTAATCCTAATTCTAACCCGAACCCAAACCATAACCCTAACCCTAACCCTAAACCTAACCTAACATTAACCCTAACCCTAAACCAAACCTAACTCTAACCCTAAACCTAACCCTAACCCTAATTCTAACCCTATCCCTAACCCTAACACTAACCCTAACCCAAAACCACACCGTAACCACAAACCTAACTCAAAACCTAACCTTAAACCTAACCCAAACCCAAACGCTAACCCTAACCTTAACCCTAAACCAACCCCTTAACCTAACCCTAAACCTAACCCTAACTCAAACCCTAACCCTAACACTTACCTAACCCTAACTCTAATCCTAACCATCACCATAACCCTAACCCTAACCCAAACTCTAACCCTAACACTAACCCTAACCCTAACACTAACCCAAATCCTAACCCTAACCCTAACCCAAACCAAAACCCTAACCCTAACTCTAACTCTAATCCTAAACCTAACCCTAATCCTAACTCTAACCCTAACCCTAATCCTAACCCTAACCCTAAACCTAACACAACCCCAACCCCTAACCCTAACCCTAACCCTAATCCTAATTCTAACCCGAACCCAAACCATAACCCTAACCCTAAACTTAACTCAAAACCTAACCTAACACTAAACCTAACCCTAAACCAAACACTAACTCTAACCCTAAACCTAACCCTAACCCTAATCCTAACCCTATCCCTAACCCTAACACTAACCCTAACCCAAAAACCACACCGTAACCACAAACCTAACTCATACCCTAACCTTAAACCTAACCCAAACCCAAACCCTAACCTTAACCCTAAACCAAACCCTAAACCTAAACCGTAACCCTAACCCTAACCCTAACCCTATTGCTATCCCTAACCCTAACCCTAACCTTAACCCAAACCCTAAACCTAAACCTAACCCTAACCCAAATCCTAATCAAACCCTAACCCTAACCCAAACTCTAACCCTAACACTAAACCTAAACGTAATCCTAAACCTAACCCTAACCTTAACCCAAAAAGTAAACCTAAACCAAAACCTAACCCTAACCCTAAATCAAACACTAACCCTAACCCTAACACAAAACCTAACACTAAACCTAACCCTAACCCTTATCCTAACCCTAAACCTAACCAAAAAATAACACTAACCCTAAACCAAACCCTAACCCTAACCCTAACCCTAACCCTAACCCTTACCCAAACCCTAAACCTAAACCTCACCCTAATCTAATCCTAACCCTAACCCTAACCCAAACCCTAACCCTAACCGTATTCCTAAACCTACCCCTAAACCTAACCTTAACCCAAACCCTAACCCACACCCTAACCCTAAACTTAACCCTAACTCAAACTCTAACCCTAACTCGAACCTTAACCCTAACCCAAACACTAACCCAAACCCTAACAATAACCCTAACACTATTCCTAACCATAACCCTAACCCTAACCCTAACCCTATTCCTAACCCTAACCCTAAACCCTAAGCCTAACCAATACCCTAAACATAACCTTCACGCTAACCCTAACCCTAACCCTAACCCTAACCCTAACCCTAAACCTAACCAAAAGCCTAAACCTAACCCAAACCCTAACCCTAACACTAACCCTAACCCTAACACTAACCCAAATCCTAACCCTAACATTAACCCAAACCAAAACCCTAAACCTAACTCTAATCCTAACTCTAACCCTAATCAAAATCCTAACATTAAACCTAACCCTAACCCTAACCCAAAACCACACCGTAACCACAAACCTAACTCAAAACCTAACCTTAAACCTAACCCAAGCCCAAACTCTAACCCTAACCTTAACCCTAAACCAAACCCTAAACCTAACCCTAACCCAAACCCTAACCCTAACACTAACCTAACCCTAACTCAAATCCTAACCATAACCCTAACCCTAACCCTAACCCAAACTCTAACCCTAACACTAACCCTAACCCTAACACCAACCCAAATCCTAACCCTAACCCTAACCCAAACCAAAACCCTAACCCTAACTCTAACTCTAATCCTAAACCTAACCCTAATCCTAACTCTAACCCTAACCCTAATCCTAACCCTAACCCTAACCCTAACACAAACCCAACCCCTAACCCTAACCCTAACCCTAATCCTAATTCTAACCCGAACCCAAACCTTAACCCTAACCCTAAACTTAACCCAAAACCTAAACCTAACACTAACCCTAACCCTAAACCTAACGCTAGCTCTCACCCTAAACCTAACCCTAACCCTAATCCTAACCCTATCCCTAACCCTAACACTAACCCTAACCCAAAACCACACCGTAACCACAAACCTAATTCATACCCTAACCTTAAACCTAACCCAAATCCAAACCCTAACCTTAACCCTAAACCAAACCCTAAACCTAAACCGTAACCCTACCCCTAAACCTAACCCTATTGCTAACCCTAACCCTAACCCTAACCTTAACCCAAACCCTAACCCTAAACCTAACCCTAACCCAAATCCTAATCAAACCCAAACCCTAACCCAAACCCTAACCCTAACACTAACCCTAACCGTAATCCTAAACCTAACCATAACCTTAACCCAAAAAGTAAACCTAACCCTAAACCTAACCCTAACCCAAAAACTAACCCTTACCCAAATCCTAATCCTAACCCTAACCCTAATGCTAAGCCTAAACCTAACTCAAACTCAAACCTAACCCTAAACCTAACCCTAACCCAAACCCTAACCCTAACACTAACCTAACCCTAACTCAAACCCTAACCATAACCCTAAGCCTAACCCTAACCCAAACCCTAACCCTAACCCTAACACTAACCCAAATCCTAACCCAAACCCTAACCCAAACCAAAACCCTAACCCTAACTCTAACTCTAATCCTAAACCTAACCCTAATCCTAACCCTAACCCTAACCCTAACAAAAACCCACCCTCTAACACTAACCCTAACCCTAACCCAAACCCTAACCCTAAATCTAAACCTAACCCTAACCCTAACTCAAACCCTAACCCTATCCCTTACCCTAACTCAAACCCTAACCCTAACCCTAAACCTAACCCTAACCCAAACCCTAACCCAAATCCTAACCCTAACCCTAACCCTAACCCTAACATTAACCCAAACACTAACCAAACCCTAACAATAACCCTAAACCTAACCCTATTCCTAACACTAACCCTAACCCTAACCCTAACCCTAAACCTATTCCTAACCCTAACCCTAAAACCTAACCCTAACCAATACCCTAAACAAAACCTTCACGCTAACCCTAACCCTAACCCAAACCCTAACCCTAACCCTAAACCTAACCAAAAACCTAAACCTAACCCTAACCTAACCCTAACCCAAACCCTAACTCTAACACTACCCCTAACCCTAACACTAACCCAAATCCAAACCCTAACATTAACCCAAACCAAAACCCTAAATCTAACCCTAATCCTAACTCTAACCCTAACCCTAACAACAACCCAACCCCTAACCCTAACCCTAACCCTAACCCAAACCCTAACCCTAATCCTAACCCTAACTCAAACCCTAACCCTAACCCTAACCCTAACCCAAACCCTAACCCTAAATCTATGCCTAACCCTAATCCTAACCCTAACCCCAACCCAAAAACTAACCCTAACAATAACCCAAACACTAACCCTAACCCTAACCTAAACCTAACACTAACCCAAACCCTAACCCTAACCCTAAACCAAACCAAAACCCTAACACTAACTCTAATCCTAACCCTAACCCTAACCCTAACCCTAACCCTAACTCAAACCCTAACCCTAACCCAAACCCTAAACCTAAACCTAACCCTAACCCTAAACCTAACCCTAACCCTAACCCTAACCCAAACCCTAACACTAACCCAAACCCTAACCCTAACCCTAAACCAAACCAAAACCCTAACCCTAACTCTATTTCTAACCCTAACCCTAACCCTAACCCTAACCCTAACCTTAACCCAAACACTAACCCAAACCCAAACCCAAAACCTATCCCTAACCATAACCCTAACCCTAACTCAAACTCTATCCCTAACTCTAACCCTAACTCAAAACCTAAACCAAACCCTAATCCAAACCCTAACCCAAACCCTAACAATAACCCTAACCCTAACGCTATTCCTAACACTAACCCTAACCCTAACCCAAACCCTAACCGTATTCCTAACCCTAACCCTAAACCATTACCCTAATCAATACCCTAAACATAACCCTCACGCTAACCCTAACCCTAACCCAAACCCTAACACTAACCTTAACCCTAACCAAAACCCTAACCCTAACCCTAACCTTAACCCAAACCAAAACCTTAACCCTAACTCTAATCCTAACTCTAACCCTAATCAAAACCCTAACATTAACCCTAACCCTAAGCCTAACCCTATTCCTAACCTTAACCCTAAACCTAACCTTAACCCAAAACCTAACCGTAAATCTAACCCAAACCCTAAACCTAACTCAAAACCTAACCCTAAGACAAACCCTAACCCTAAAACTTACCCTAACACAAATCCTAAACCTAACACTAACCCTAACCCAAACCCTAACCCTAACACTAACACTTACCCTAAGGCTAACCCAAAACCTAACCCTAAACCTAACCGAAACCAAAAGCCTAACCCTAACTCTAATCCTAACCCTAACCCTAATCCTAACCCTAACCCTAACACTAACCCAAACCCTAAACCTAACCCTAATCCTAATTCTAACCCTAACCCTAATCGTAACCCTAAACCTAACCCTAACCCACACCCAACACCTAAATCTAACCCTAACCCTAACCGAAACCCTAACTCAAAACCTAACCCTAACCCTAACCCAAACCCTAACCCTAACCCTAACACTAACCCTTTTCCTAACCCTAACACAAACCCTAACAATAATCCAAACCCTAACCCTATTCCTAAACCTAACCCTAACCCAAACCCTAACCCTAAACCTAACCCTAACCCTTTTCCTAACCCTAACACAAACCCTAACAATAATCCTAACCCTAACCCTATTCCTAAACCTAACCCTAACCCTAACCCTAATCCTAACCCTAACCCTAACCCCAAAACTAACCCTAACCCTAACCCAAACCCTACCCCTAACACTAAACCTAATCCTAACCCTAACGCTAACCCTAACTCAAACCCTAACCCTAACCCAAACCCTAACTCTAACACTAACCATAACCCTAATCCTAAACCTAACACTAACCCTAACCCTAACCCTAACCCTAACCCTAACCCTAACCCTAACCCAAACCCTAACCCTTACCCAAACCCTAAACCTAAACCTAACCCTAACCCTAATCCTAACACTAACCCTAACCAAAAAACTAACCCTAACTCGAACCCTAACCCAAACCCTAATCCTCAACCTAACACTAACCCAAACCCTAAACCTAACCCTATTCCTAACCCTAACCCTAAACCTAAGCTTAACCCAAACCCTAACCCAAAACCTAACCCTAACCCTAACTCAAACTCTAACCCTAACTCGAACCCTAACCCTAAGCCAAACACTAACCCAAACCCTAACAATAACCCTAACCCTATTCCTAACCCTAACCCTAACCCAAGCCCTAACCCAAATCCTAACCCTAACCCTAACCCTAACCCTAACCCTAACTCAAACACTAACCCTAACCCTAACCCAAAACCTAACACTAAACCTAACCTTAACCCTTATCCTAACCCTAAACCTAACCCAAAAAATAACACTAACCCTAAACCAAACCCTAACCCTAACCCTACCCTAATCCTAACCCTAACCCTAACCCTAACGCAAACCCAACACCTAAACCTAACCCTAACCCTAATCCTAATTCTAACCCGAACCCAAACCATAACCCTAACCCTAACCCTAAACCTAACATTAAACCTAACCCTAAACCAAACCCTAACTCTAACCCTAAACCTAACCCTAACCCTAATCCTAACCCTATCCTAACCCTAACACTAACCCTAACCCAAAACCGCACCGTAACCACAAACCTAACTCAAAACCTAACCTTAAACCTAACCCAAACCCAAACACTAACCCTAACCTTAACCCTAACCCAAACCCTAACCCTAACTCTATTCCTAACCCTAACCCTAAACCTAACCTTAACCCAAACCCTAACCCACACCCTAACCCTAAACTTAACCCTAACTCAAACTCTAACCCTAACTCGAACCTTAACCCTAAACCAAACATTATCCCAAACCCTAACAATAACCCTAACACTATTCCTAACACTAACACTAACCCTAACCCTAACCCTAACCCTAACCCTATTCCTAACCCTAACCCTAAACCCTAAGCCTAACCAATACCCTAAACATAACCTTCACGCTAACCCTAACCCTAACCCAAACCCTAACCCGAACCCTAAACCTAAACAAAAACCTAAACCTAACCCTAACCCTAACCCTAACCCTAACCCAAACCCTAACCCTAACACTAACCCTAACCCTAACACTAACCCAAATCCTAACCCTAACATTAACCCAAACCAAAACCCTAAACCTAACTCTAATCCTAACTCTAACCCTAATCAAAATCCTAACATTAAACCTAACCCTAACCCTAACCCAAAACCTAAACCTAACCCTAATCCTAACCCTAACCCTAACCCTAATCCTAACCCTAACCCTAACCCTAACACAAACCCAACCCCTAACCCTAACACTAATCCTAATCCTAATTCTAACCCGAACCCAAACCATAACCCTAACCCTAACCCTTAACCTTAACCTAACATTAACCCTAACCCTAAACCAAACTCTAACTCTAACCCTAAACCTAACCCTAACCCTAATTCTAACCCTATCCCTAACCCTAACACTAACCCTAACCCAAAACCACACCGTAACCACAAACCTAACTCAAAACCTAACCTTAAACCTAACCCAAACCCAAACCCTAACCCTAACCTTAACCCTAAACCAAACCCTAAACCTAACCCTAAACCTAACCCTAACCCAAACCCTAACCCTAACACTAACCTAACCCTAACTCAAATCCTAACCATCACCATAACCCTAACCCTAACCCAAACTCTAACCCTAACACTAACCCTAACCCTAACACTAACCCAAATCCTAACCCTAACCCTAACCCAAACCAAAACCCTAACCCTAACTCTAACTCTAATCCTAAACCTAGCCCTAATCCTAACTCTAACCCTAACCCTAATCCTAACCCTAACCCTAAACCTAACACAACCCCAACCCCTAACCCTAACCCTAACCCTAATCCTAATTCTAACCCGAACCCAAACCATAACCCTAACCCTAAACTTAACTCAAAACCTAAACCTAACACTAAACCTAACCCTAAACCAAACACTAACTCTAACCCTAAACCTAACCCTAACCCTAATCCTAACCCTATCCCTAACCCTAACACTAACCCTAACCCAAAACCACACCGTAACCACAAACCTAACTCATACCCTAACCTTAAACCTAACCCAAACCCAAACCCTAACCTTAACCCTAAACCAAACCCTAAACCTAAACCGTAACCCTAACCCTAACCCTAACCCTATTGCTATCCCTAACCCTAACCCTAACCTTAACCCAAACCCTAACCCTAAACCTAACCCTAACCCAAATCCTAATCAAACCCTAACCCTAACCCAAACTCTAACCCTAACACTAAACCTAAACGTAATCCTAAACCTAACCCTAACCTTAACCCAAAAAGTAAACCTAAACCAAAACCTAACCCTAACCCTAAATCAAACACTAACCCTAACCCTAACCCAAAACCTAACACTAAACCTAACCCTAACCCTTATCCTAACCCTAAACCTAACCAAAAAATAACACTAACCCTAAACCAAACCCTAACCCTAACCCTAACCCTAACCCTAACCCTTACCCAAACCCTAAACCTAAACCTCACCCTAATCTAATCCTAACCCTAACCCTAAGCCAAACCCTAACCCTAACCCTATTCCTAACCCTACCCCTAAACCTAACCTTAACCCAAACCCTAACCACTCCCTAACCCTAAACTTAACCCTAACTCAAACTCTAACCCTAACTCGAACCTTAACCCTAACCCAAACACTAACCCAAACCCTAACAATAACCCTAACACTATTCCTAACCCTAACCCTAACCCTAACCCTAACCCTATTCCTAACCCTAACCCTAAACCCTAAGCCTAACCAATACCCTAAACATAATCTTCACGCTAACCCTAACCCTAACCCAAACCCTAACCCTAACCCTAAACCTAACCAAAAGCCTAAACATAACCCAAACCCTAAACCTAACACTAACCCTAACCCTAACACTAAACCAAATCCTAACCCTAACATTAACCCAAACCAAAACCCTAAACCTAACTCTAATCCTAACTCTAACCCTAATCAAAATCCTAACATTAAACCTAACCCTAACCCTAACCCAAAACCTAAACCTAACCCTAATCCTAACCCTAACCCTAAACTTAATCCTAACCCTAACCCTAACCCTAACACAAACCCAATCCCTAACCCTAACCCTAACCCTAATCCTAATTCTAACCCGAACCCAAACCATAACCCTAACCCTAACCCTAACCCTAAACCTAAACCTAACATTAACCCTAACCCTAAACCAAACCCTAACTCTAATCCTAACCTAACCCTAACCCTAATACTAACCCTATCCCTAACCCTAACACTAACCCTAACCCAAAACCACACCGTAACCACAAACCTAACTCAAAACCTAACCTTAAACCTAACCCAAACCCAAACCCTAACCCTAACCTTAACCCTAAACCAAACCCTAAACCTAACCCTAACCCAAACCCTAATCCTAACACTAACCTAACCCTAACTCAAATCCTAACCATAACCCTAACCCTAACCCTAACCCAAACTCTAACCCTAACACTAACCCTAACCCTAACACTAACCCAAATCCTAACACTAACCCTAACCCAAACCAAAACCCTAACCCTAACACTAACTCTAATCCTAAACCTAACCCTAATCCTAACTCTAACCCTAACCCTAATCCTAACCCTAACCCTAACCCTAACACAAACCCAACCCCTAACCCTAACCCTAACCCTAATCCTAAATCTAACCCGAACCCAAACCATAACCCTAACCCTAAACTTAACCCAAAACCTAAACCTAACACTAACCCTAACCCTAAACCAAACCCTAACTCTAACCCTAAACCTAACCCTAACCCTAATCCTAACCCTATCCCTAACCCTAATACTAACCCTAACCCAAAACCACACCGTAACCACAAACCTAACTCATACCCTAACCTTAAACCTAACCCAAATCCAAACCCTAACCTTAACCCTAAACCAAACCCTAAACCTAAACCGTAACCCTAACCCTAACCCTAACCCTATTGCTAACCCTAACCCTAACCCTAACCTTAACCCAAACCCTAACCCCAAACCTAACCCTAACCCAAATCCTAATCAAACCCAAACCCTAACCCAAACCCTAACCCTAACACGAACCCTAACCGTAATCCTAAACCTAACCCTAACCTTAACCCAAAAAGTAAACCTAACCCTAAACCTAACCCTAACCCAAAAACTAACCCTTACCCAAATCCTAATCCTAACCCTAACCCTAATGCTAAGCCTAAACCTAACTCAAACTCAAACCTAACCCTAAACCTAACCCTAACCCAAACCCTAACCCTAACACTAACCTAACCCTAACTCAAACCCTAACCATAACCCTAACACTAACCCTAACCCAAACCCTAACCCTAACACTAACCCTAACCCTAACACTAACCCAAATCCTAACCCAAACCCTAACCCAAACCAAAACCCTAACCCTAACTCTAACTCTAATCCTAAACCTAACCCTAATCCTAACCCTAACCCTAACCCTAACAAAAACCCAACCTCTAACACTAACCCTAACCCTAACCCAAACCCTAACCCTAAATCTAAACCTAACCCTAACCCTAACTCAAACCCTAACCCTATCCCTTACCCTAACTCAAACCCTAAACCTAACCCTAACCCTAACCCTAACCCAAACCCTAACCCCAATCCTAACCCTAACCCTAACCCTAACCCTAACCATAACCCTAACCCAAACACTAACCAAACCCTAACAATAACCCTAAACCTAACCCTATTCCTAACACTAACCCTAACCCTAACCCTAACCCTAAACCTATTCCTAACCCTAACCCTAAACCCTAACCCTAACCAATACCCTAAACAAAACCTTCACGCTAACCCTAACCCTAACCCAAACCCTAACCCTAACCCTAAACCTAACCAAAAACCTAAACCTAACCCTAACCTAACCCTAACCCAAACCCTAACCCTAACACTACCCCTAACCCTAACACTAACCCAAATCCTAACCCTAACATTAACCCAAACCAAAACCCTAAACTTAACTCTAATCCTAACCCTAACCCTAATCAAAACCCTAACATTAAACCTAACCCTAACCCTAACCCAAAACCTAAACCTAACCCTAATCCTAACCCTAAATCTAACCCTAATCCTAACCCTAACCCTAACCCTAACACAAACCCAACCCCTAACCCTAACCCTAACCCTAACCCAAACCCTAACCCTAATCCTAACCCTAACTCAAACCCTAACCCTAACCCTAACCCTAACCCAAACCCTAACCCTAAATCTAACCCTAATCCTAATCCTAACCCTAACCCCAACCCAAAAACTAACCCTAACAATAACCCAAACACTAACCCAAACCCTAACCCTAACCCTAAACCAAACCAAAACCCTAACACTAACTCTAATCCTAACCCTAACCCTAACCCCAACCCTAACCCTAACTCAAACCCTAACCCTAACCCAAACCCTAAACCTAAACCTAACCCTAACCCTAACCCTAACCCTAACCCTAACCCAAACCCTAACACTAACCCAAACCCTAACCCTAACCCTAAACCAAACCAAAACCCTAACCCTAACTCTAATTCTAACCCTAACCCTAACCCTAACCCTAACCCTAACCTTAACCCAAACACTAACCCAAACCCAAACCCAAAACCTATCCCTAACCCTAACCCTAACCCTAACTCAAACTCTATCCCTAACTCTAACCCTAACTCAAAACCTAAACCAAACCCTAATCCAAACCCTAACCCAAAACCTAACAATAACACTAACCCTAACGCTATTCCTAACACTAACCCTAACCCTAACCCAAACCCTAACCGTATTCCTAACCCTAACCCTAAACCATTACCCTAATCAATACCCTAAACATAACCCTCACGCTAACCCCAACCCTAACCCAAACCCTAACACTAACCTTAACCCTAACCAAAACCCTAACCCTAACCCTAACCTTAACCCAAACCAAAACCTTAACC
This sequence comes from Eospalax fontanierii, assembly GCA_035773235.1. Lineage (NCBI taxonomy): Eukaryota > Metazoa > Chordata > Mammalia > Rodentia > Spalacidae > Eospalax > Eospalax fontanierii. The sequence goes on along the minus strand of JAJHUQ010000035.1, from coordinate 7,434,490 downwards.
CTAACTCTAATCCTAACTCTAACCCTAATCAAAACCCTAACATTAACCCTAACCCTAACCCTAACCCTATTCCTAACCTAAACCCTAAACCTAACCTTAACCCAAAACCTAACCGTAAATCTAACCCAAACCCTAAACCTAACTCAAAACCTAACCCTAAGACAAACCCTAACCCTAAAACTTACCCTAACACAAATCCTAAACCTAACACTAACCCTAACCCAAAACCTAACCCTAACACTAACACTTACCCTAAGGCTAACCCAAAACCTAACCCTAAACCTAACCGAAACCAAAAGCCTAACCCTAACTCTAATCCTAACCCTAACCCTAACCCTAAACCTAACCCTAACCCTAACACTAACCCTAACCCAAATCCTAACCCTTACCCAAACCCTAAACCTAAACCTAACCCTAACCCTAATCCTAACACTAACCCTAACCCAAAAACTAAACCTAACTCGAACCCTAACCCAAACCCTAATCCTCACCCTAACACTAACCCAAACCCTAAACCTAACCCTATTCCTAACCCTAACCCTAAACCTAAGCTTAACCCAAACCCTAACCCAAAACCTAACCCTAACACTAACTCAAACTCTAAGCCTAACTCGAACCCTAACCCTAACCCAAACCCTAATCAAACCCTAACCCTAACCCAAACCCTAACCCTAACACTAACCCTAACCGTAACCCTAAACCTAACCCTAACCTTAACCCAAAATGTAAACCTAACCCTAAACCTAACCCTAACCCCAAACCTAACCCTAACCCAAATCCTAATCCTAACCCTAACCGTAATGCTAAGCCTAAACCTAACTCAAACTCAAACCTAACCCTAAACCTAACCCTAACCCAAACCCTAACCCTAACACTAACCTAACCCTAACTCAAACCCTAACCATAACCCTAACCTTAACCCTAACCCACACCCTAACCCTAACACTAACCCTAACCCTAACACTAACCCAAATCCTAACCCTAAACCTAACCCAAAACAAAACCCTAACCCTAACTCTAACTCTAATCCTAAACCTAACCCTAATCCTAACCCTAACCCTAACCCTAATCAAAACCCTAAGATTAAAACTAACCCTAACCCTAACCCAAAACCTAAACCTAACCCTAATCCTAACCCTAACCCTAACCCTAATCCTAAGCCTAACCCTAACCCTAACACAAACCCAACCCCTAACCCTAACCCTAACCCTAACCCAAACCATAACCCTAACCCTAAACCTAACCCTAACTCAAACCCTAAGCCTAACCCTAACCCTAACCCAAAAACTAACCCTAACAATAACCCAAACCCTAACCCTAACCCTAACTCTAACCCAAACCCTAACCCTAAACCTAACCAAAAACCTAAACCTAACCCTAACCCAAACCCTAACCCTAACCCTATTCCTAACATTAACCCTAAACCTAAACTTAACCCAAACCCTAACCCAAACCCTAACCCTAACCCTAAACCTAACCATAACCCTAACCCAAACCCTAACCCAAATCCTAATCCTAACCCTAACCATAACCCTAACCCTAACCCTAACCCTAACTCAAACACTAACCCTAACCCTAAACCAAAACCTAAACCTAAACCTAACCCTAACCCTTATCCTAACCCTAAACCTAACCCAAAAAATAACACTAACCCTAAACCAAACCCTAACCCTAACCCTACCCTAATCCTAACCCTAACCCTAACCCTAACACAAACCCAACCCCTAACCCTAACCCTAACCCTAACCCTAAACCTAACATTAAACCTAACCCTAAACCAAACCCTAACTCTAACCCTAAACCTAACCCTAACCCTAATCCTAACCCTATCCCTAACCCTAACACTAACCCTAACCCAAAACCACACCGTAACCACAAACCTAACTCAAAACCTAACCTTAAACCTAACCCAAACTGAAACCCTAACCCTAACCTTAACCCTAAACCAAACCCTTAACCTAACCCTAACCCAAACCCTAACCCTAACACTAACCTAACCCTAACCCACACCCTAACCATAACCCTATCCCTAACCCTAACCCAAACCCTAACACTAACACTAACCCTAACCCTAACACTAACCCAAATCCTAACCCTAACCACCCTAACCCTAATCCTAACCCTAACCCTAACCCTAACACAAACCCAACCCCTAACCCTAACCCTAACCCTAATCCTAATTCTAACCCGAACACAAAACATAACCCTAACCCTAAACTTAACCCAAAACCTAAACCTAACACTAACCCTAACCCTAAACCAAACCCTAACTCTAAACCTAAACCTAACCCTAACCCTAATCCTAACCCTATCCCTAACCCTAATACTAACCCTAACCCAAAACCACACCATAACCACAAACCTAACTCATACCCTAACCTTAAACCTAACCCAAACCCAAACCCTAACCTTAACCCTAAACCAAACCCTAAACCTAAACCGTAACCCTAACCCTAACCCTAACCCTATTCCTAACCCTAACCCTAAACCTAACCTTAACCCAAACCCTAACCCTAAACCTAACCCAAAACCAAACCCTAACCCTAACCCTAACCCTAACCCTAACCCTAATCCTAACGCAAACCAAACCCTAACACTAACCCTAACCCTAACCCAAACGCTAACCCTAAACCTAACCCTAACCCTTATCCTAACCCTAACACAAACCCTAACAATAATCCAAACCCTAACCCTATTCCTAAACCTAACCCTAACCCAAACCCTAACCCTAAACCTAACCCTAACCCTTTTCCTAACCCTAACACAAACCCTAACAATACTCCTACCCCTAACCCTATTCCTAAACCTAACCCTAACCCTAACCCTAATCCTAACCCTAACCCTAACCCCAAAACTAACCCTAACCCTAACCCTAACCCTAACCCTAACCCAAACCCTAACCCTAACCCTAACACTAACCCTAACCCTAACACTAACCCAAATCCTAACCCTAACCCTATCCCAAACCAAAACCCTAACCCTAACTCTAACTCTAATCCTAAACCTAACCCTAATCCTAACTCTAACCCTAACCCTAATCTTAACCCTAACCGTAACCCTAACACAAACCCAACCCCTAACCCTAACCCTAACCCTAATCCTAATTCTAACCCGAACCCAAACCATAACCCTAACTCTAAACTTAACCCAAAACCTAAACCTAACACTAACCCTAACCCTAAATAAACGCTAACTCTAACCCTAAACCTAACCCTAACCCTAATCCTAACCCTATCCATAACCCTAACACTAACCCTAACACAAAACCACACCGTAACCACAAACCTAACTCATACCCTAACCTTAAACCTAACCCAAACCCAAACCCTAACCTTAACCCTAAAACAAATCCTAAAACTAAACCCTAACCCAAACCTAACCCTAACCCTATTCCTAACCCTAACCCTAACCCTAACCTTAACCCAAAACCTAACCCTAAACCTAACCCTAACCCAAACCCTAACCCTAAACCTAACCCAAAAGATAACACTAACCCTAAACCAAACCCTAACCCTAACCCTACCCTAATCCTAACCCTAAATCTAACCCTAACACAAACCCAACCCCTAAACCTAACCCAAACCCTAATCCTAATTCTAACCCGAACCCAAACCATAACCCTAACCCTAACCCTAAACCTAACATTAAACCTAACCCTACACCAAACCCTAACTCTAACCCTAAACCTAACCCTAACCCTAATCCTAACCCTATCCCTAACCCTAACACTAACCCTAACCCAAAACCGCACCGTAACCACAAACCTAACTCAAAACCTAACCTTAAACCTAACCCAAACCCAGACACTAACCCTAACCTTAACCCTAAACCAAACCCTAAACCTAACCCTAAACCTAACCCTAACCCAAACCCTAATCCTAACACTAACCTAACCCTAACTCAAACCCTAACCATAACCCTAACCCTAACCCTAACCCACACCCTAACCCTACCCCTAACACTAACCCTACCCCTAACACTAACCCAAACCCTCACCCTAACCCTAACCCCCACCAACACCCTCAGCCTAACTCTAACTCTAATGCTAAACCTAGCCCTAATCCTAACTCTAACCCTAACCCTAATCTTAACCCTAACCCTAACCCTAACACAAACCCAACCCCTAACCCTAACCCTAACCCTAATCCTAATTCTAACCCGAACCCAAACCATAATCCTAACCCTAAACTTAACCCAAAACCTAAACCTAACACTAACCCTAACCCTAAACCAAACCCTAACTCTAACCCTAAACCTAACCCTAACCCTAATCCTAACCCTATCCCTAACCCTAACACTAACCCTAACACAAAACCACACCGTAACCACAAACCTAACTCATACCCTAACCTTAAACCTAACCCAAACCCAAACCCTAACCTTAACCCTAAATCAAATCCTAAATCTATACCGTAACCCTAACCCTAACCCTAACCCTATTCCTAACCCTAACCCTAACCCTAACCTTAACCCAAAACCTAACCCTAAACCTAACCCTAACCCAAACCCTAATCAAACCCTAACCCTAACCCAAACCCTAACCCTAACACTAACCCTAACCGTAATCCTAAACCTAACTTAACCTTAACCCAAAATGTAAACCTAACCCTAAACCTAACCCTAACCCAAAACCTAAATCTAACCCAAATCCTAATCCTAACCCTAACCGTAATGCTAAGCCTAAACCTAACTGAAACTCAAACCTAACCCTAAACCTAACCCTAACCCAAACCCTAACCCTAACACTAACCTAACCCTAATTCAAACCCTAACCATAACCCTAACCCTAACCCTAACCCAAACCCTAACCCTAACACTAACCCTAACCCTAACACTAACCCAAATCCTAACCCTAAACCTAACCCAAAACAAAACCCTAACCCTAACTCTAACTCTAATCCTAAACCGAACCCTAATCCTAACCCTAACCCTAACCCTAATCAAAACCCTAAGATTAAAACTAACCCTAACCCTAACCCAAAACCTAAACCTAACCCTAATCCTAACCCTAACCCTAATCCTAAGCCTAACCCTAACCCTAACACAAACCCAACCCCTAACCCTAACCCTAACCCTAACCCAAACCATAACCCTAACCCTAAACCTAACCCTAACTCAAACCCTAAGCCTAACCCTAACCCTAACCCAAAAACTAACCCTAACAATAACCCAAACCCTAACCCTAACCCTAACTCTAACCCAAACCCTAACCCTAAACCTAACCAAAAACCTAAACCTAACCCTAACCCAAACCCTAACCCTAACCCTATTCCTAACATTAACCCTAAACCTAAACTTAACCCAAACCCTAACCCAAACCCTAACCCTAACCCTAAACCTAACCATAACCCTAACCCAAACCCTAACCCAAATCCTAACCCTAACCCTAACCCTAACCCTAACCCTAACTCAAACACTAACCCTAACCCTAAACCAAAACCTAAACCTAAACCTAACCCTAACCCTTATCCTAACACTAAACCTAACCCAAAAAATATCACTAACCCTAAACCAAACCCTAACCCTAACCCTACCCTAATCCTAACCCTAACCCTAACCCTAACACAAACCCAACCCCTAACCCTAACCCTAACCCTAACCCTAAACCTAACATTAAACCTAACCCTAAACCAAACCCTAACTCTAACCCTAAACCTAACCCTAAACCTAATCCTAACCCTATCCCTAACCCTAACACTAACCCTAACCCAAAACCACACCGTAACCACAAACCTAACTCAAAACCTTACCTTCAACCTAACCCAAACTGAACCCCTCACCCTAACCTTAACCCTAAACCAAACCCTAAACCTAACCCTAACCCTAACACTAACCTAACCCTAACTCAAACCCTAAACATAACCCTAACCCTAACCCTAACCCAAACCCTAACCCTAACACTAACCCTAACCCTAACACTAACCCAAATCCTAACCCAAACCCTAACCCAAAAAAAAACCCTAACCCTAACTCTAACTCTAATCCTAAACCTAACCCTAATCCTAACCCTAACCCTAACCCTAACAAAAACCCAACCTCTAACACTAACCCTAACCCTAACCCAAACCCTAACCCTAAATCTAAACCTAACCCTAACCCTAACTCAAACCCTAACCCTATCCCTTACCCTAACTCAAACCCTAACCCTAACCCTAACCCTAACCCTAACCTAAACCCTAACCCAAATCCTAACCCTAACCCTAACCCTAACCCTAACCCTAACCCTAACCCAAACACTAACCAAACCCTAACAATAACCCTAACACTAACCCTATTCCTAACACTAACCCTAACCCTAACCCTAACCCTAAACCTATTCCTAACCCTAACCCTAAACCCTAACCCTAACCAATACCCTAAACAAAACCTTCACGCTAACCCTAACCCTAACCCAAACCCTAACCCTAACCCTAAACCTAACCAACAACCTAAACCTAACCCTAACCTAACCCTAACCCAAACCCTAACCCTAACACCAACCCTAACCCTAACACTAACCCAAATCCTAACCCTAACATTAACCCAAACCAAAACCCTAAACTTAACTCTAATCCTAAACCTAACCCTAATCAAAACCCTAACATTAAACCTAATCCTAACCCTAACCCAAAACCTAAACCTAACCCTAATCCTAACCCTAAATCTAACCCTAATCCTAACCCTAACCCTAACCCTAACACAAACCCAACCCCTAACCCTAACCCTAACCCTAACCCAAACCCTAACCCTAATCCTAACCCTAACTCAAACCCTAACCCTAACCCTAACCCTAACCCAAACCCTAACCCTAAATCTAACCCTAACCCTAATCCTAACCCTAACCCCAACCCAAAAACTAACCCTAACAATAACCCAAACACTAACCCTAACCCTAACCCTAACCCTAACACTAACCCAAACCCTAACCCTAAACCAAACCAAAACCCTAACACTAACTCTAATCCTAACCCTAATCCTAACCCTAACCCTAACCCTAACTCAAACCCTAACCCTAACCCTAACCCAAACCCTAAACCTAAACCTAACCCTAACCCTAACCCTAACCCTAACCCTAACCCTAACCCAAACTCTAACACTAACCCAAACCCTAACCCTAACCCTAAACCAAACCAAAACCCTAACCCTAACTCTAATCCTAACCCTAACCCTAACCCTAACCCTAACCCTAACCCTAACCTTAACCCAAACACTAACCCAAACCCAAACCCAAAACCTATCCCTAACCCTAACCCTAACCCTAACTCTATCCCTAACTCTAACCCTAACTCAAAACCTAAACCAAACCCTAATACAAACCCTAACCCAAACCCTAACAATAACCCTAACCCTAACGCTATTCCTAACACTAACCCTAACCCTAACCCAAACCTAACCGTATTCCTAACCCTAACCCTAAACCATTACCCTAATCAATACCCTAAACAGAACCCTCACGCTAACCCTAACCCTAACCCAAACCCTAACACTAACCTTAACCCTAACCAAAACCCTAACCCTAACCCTAACCTTAACCCAAACCAAAACCTTAACCCTAACTCTAATCCTAACTCTAACCCTAATCAAAACCCTAACATTAACCCTAACCCTAACCCTAACCCTATTCCTAACCTTAACCCTAAACCTAACCTTAACCCAAAACCTAACCGTAAATCTAACCAAAACCTAAACCTAACTCAAAACCTAACCCTAAGACAAACCCTAACCCTAAAACTAACCCTAACGCAAATCCTAAACCTAACACTAACCCTAACCCAAACCCTAACCCTAACACTAACACTTACCCTAAGGCTAACCCAAAACCTAACCCTAAACCTAACCGCAACCAAAAGCCTAACCCTAACTCTAATCCTAACCCTAACCCTAATCCTAACCCTAACCCTAACACTAACCCAAACCCTAAACCTAACCCTAATCCTAATTCTAACCCTAACCCTAATCGTAACCCTAAACCTAACCCTAACCCACACCCAACACCTAAATCTAACCCTAACCCTAACCGAAACCCTAACTCAAAACCTAACCCTAACCCTAACCCAAACCCTAACCCTAAACCTAACCCTAACCCTTTTCCTAACCCTAACACAAACCCTAACAATAATCCTAACCCTAACCCTATTCCTAAACCTAACCCTAACCCAAACCCTAACCCTAAACCTAACCCTAACCCTTTTCCTAACCCTAACACAAACCCTAACAATAATCCTAACCCTTACCCTATTCCTAAACCTAACCCTAACCCTAACCCTAACCCTAATCCTAACCCTAACCCTAACCCCAAAACTAACCCTAACCCTAACCCAAACCCTAACCCTAACACTAAACCTAATCCTAACCCTAACGCTAACCCTAATTCAAACCCTAACCCTAACCCAAACCCTAACCCTAACACTAACCATAACCCTAATCCTAACCCTAACCCTAACCCTAACCCTAACCCTAACCCTAACCCTAACCCTAACCCTAACACAAACCCAACCCCTAACCCTAACCGTAACCGTAATCCTAATTCTAACCCGAACCCAAAACATAACCCTAACCCTAACCCTAACCCTAACCCTAAACCTAACATTAACCCTAACCCTAAACCAAACCCTAACTCTAACTCTAATCCTAAACCTAACCCTAATCCTAACCCTAACCCTAACCCTAACACAAACCCAACCACTAACCCTAACCGTAACCCTAATCCTAATTCTAACCCGAACCCAAAACATAACCCTAACCCTAAACTTAACCCAAAACCTAAACCTAACACTAACCCTAACCCTAAACCAAACCCTAACTCTAACCCTAAACCTAACCCTAACCCTAATCCTAACCCTATCCCTAATCCTAACACTAACCCTAACCCAAAACCACACCGTAACAACAAACCTAACTCATACCCTAACCTTAAACCTAACCCAAACCCAAACCCTAACCTTAACCCTAAACCAAACCCTAAACCTAAACCATAACCCTAACCCTAACCCTAACCCTAACCTTAACCCAAACCCTAACCCTAAACCTAACCCTAACCCAAACCCTAATGAAACCCTAACCCTAATCCAAAACCTAACCCTAACACTAACCCTAACCGTAATCCTAAACCTAACCCTAACCGTAACCCAAAAAGTAAACCTAACCCTAAACCTAACCCTAACCCAAAACCTAACCCTAACCCAAATCCTAATCCTAACCCTAACCGTAATGCTAAGCCTAAACCTAACTCAAACTCAAACCTAACCCTAAACCTAACCCTAACCCAAACCCTAACCCTAACACTAACCTAACCCTAACTCAAACCCTAACCATAACCCTCACCCTAACCCTAACCCAAACCCTAACCCTAACACTAACCCTAACCCTAACACTAACCCAAATCTTAACCTTAACCCTAACCCAAACCAAAACTCTAACCCTAACTCTAACTCTAATCCTAAACCTAACCCTAATCCTAACCCTAACCCTAACCCTAATCCTAATCCTAACCCTAACCCTAACACAAACCCAACCTCTAACACTAACCTTAACCTAACCCAAACCCTAACCATAAATGTAAACCTAACCCTAACCCTAACTCAAACCCTAACCCTAACCCTAACCCTAATCCTAACCCTAACCCTAACCCTAACCCTAACCCTAACCAAAACCCTAACCCTAACACTAACCTAACCCTAACTCAAACCCTAACCATAACCCTAACCCTAACCCTAACCCAAAACCTAACCCTAAATCTAACCCTAACCCTAATCCTAACCCTAACCCTAACGCAAAAACTAACCCTAACAATAACCCAAACCCTAACCCTAACCCTAACCCAAACCCTAACACTAACCCAAACCCTAACCCTAACCCTAAACGAAACCAAAACCCTAACCCTAACTCTAATCCTAACCCTAACCCTAACCCTAAACCTAAACCTAACCCTAACTCAAACCCTAACCCTAACCCTAACCCAAACCCTAAACCTAAACCTAACCCTAACCCTAACCCTAACCCTAACCCAAACCCCAACACCAACCCAAACACAAACCCCAACCCCAAACCAAACCCAAACCCCAAACCTAACTCTAATCCTAACCCTAACCCTAACCCTAACCCTAACCTTAACCCAAACACTAAACCAAACCCAAACCCAAAACCTATCCCTAACCCTAAACCTAACGCTAACTCAAACTCTAACCCTAACTCTAAACCTAACTCAAAACCTAAACCAAACCCTAATCCAAACCCTTACCCAAACCCTAACAATAACCCTAACCCTAACCCTATTCCTAACACTAACCCTAACCCTAACCCTAATCCTCACCCTAACCCTATTCATAACCCTAACCCTAAACCCTAAGCCTAACCAATACCCTAAACATAACCTTCACGCTAACCCTAACCCTAACCCAAACAATAACTCTAAACCTAACCAAAAACCTAAACCTAACCCTAACCCAAACCCTAATCCTAACCCTATTCCTAACATTAACCCTAAACCTAAACTTAACCCAAACCCTAACCCAAACCCTAACCCTAACCCTAACCCTAACCATAACCCTAACCCAAAACCTAACCCAAATCCTAACCATAACCCTAACCCTAACACTAACCCTAACTCAAACACTAACCCTAACCCTAACCCAAAACCTAACCCTAAACCTAACCCTAACCCTTATCCTAACCCTAAACCTAACCCAAAAAATAACACTAACCCTAAACCAAACCCTAACCCTAACCCTAACCCTAACCCTTACCCAAACCCTAAACCTAAACCTAACCCTAATCTAATCCTAACCCTAACCCTAACCCAAAAACAAAACCTAACTCGAACCCTAACCCAAACCCTAATTCTAACCCTAACCCTAACCCAAACCCTAACCCTAACCCTATTCCTAACCCTAACCCTAAACCTAACCTTAACCCAAACCCTAACCCACACCCTAACCCTAAACTTAAACCTAACTCAAACTCTAACCCTAACTCGAACCTTAACCCTAACTCAAACACTAACCCAAACGCTAACAATAACCCTAACACTATTCCTAACACTAACCCTAACCCTAACCCTAACCCTAACCCTATTCCTAACCGTAACCCTAAACCCTAAGCCTAACCAATACCCTAAACATAACATTCACGATAACCCTAACCCTAACCCAAACCCTAACCCTAACCCCTAAACCTAACCAAAAACCTAAACCTAACCCTAACCCTAACCCTAACCCTAACCCTAACTCAAACCCTAACCCTAACTCTAACCCTAACCCTAACACTAAGCCAAATCCTAACCCTAACATTAACCCAAACCAAAACCCTAAACCTAACTCTAATCCTAACCCTAACCCTAATCAAAACCCTAACTCTAACCCTAACCCTAACCCTTAGCCTAAGCCTAAGCCTACCCCAAAAAATAACCCTAACCCTAACCCTAACCCTAACCCTAACCCTAACCCAAACATAAACCCTAACCCTAACACTAACCTAACCCTAACCCAAACCCTCACCCTAACACTAACCTAACCCTAACTCAAACCCTAACCATAACCCTAACCCTAGCCCTAACCCAAACCCTAACCCCTAACACTAACCCTAGCCCTAACACTAACCCAAATCCTAACCCTAACCCTAACCCAAACCAAAACCCTAACCCTAACTCTAACTCTAATCCAAAACCTAACCCTAATCCTAACTCTAACCCTATCCCTAATCCTAACCCTAACCCTAACCCTAACACAAACCCAACCCCTAACCCTAACCCTAACCCTAATCCTAATTCTAACCCGAACCCAAACCATAACCCTAACCCTAAACTTAAACCAAAACCTAAACCTAACACTAACCCTAACCCTAAACCAAACCCTAACTCTAACCCTAAACCTAACCCTAACCCTAATCCTAAACCCTATCCCTAACCCTAACACTAACCCTAACCCAAAACCACAACCGTAACCACAAACCTAACTCATAACCCTAACCTTAAACCTAACCCAAACCTAAACCCTAATCTTAACCCTAAACCAAACCCTAAACCTAAACCGTAACCCTAACCCTAACCCTAACCCTATTCCTAACCGTAACCCTAACCTTAACCCAAACCCTAACCCTAAACCTAAACCTAACCCAAACCCTAATCAAACCCTAACCCTAATCCAAACCCTAACCCTAACACTAACCCTAACCGTAATCCTAAACCTAACCCCTAACCTTAACCCAAAAAGTAAACCTAACCCTAAACCTAACCCTAACCCAAAACCTAACCCTAACCCCTATCCTAAACCTAACCCTAACCCTAATGCTAAGCCTAAACCTAACTCAAAACTCAAACCTAACCCTAAACCAAACCCTAACCCAAACCCTAACCCTAACACTAACCTAACCCTAACTCAAACCCTAACCATAACCCTAACCCTAACCCTAACCCAAACCCTAACCCTAACACTAACCCTAACCCTAACACTAACCCAAATCCTAACCCCTAACCCTAACCCAAACCAAAACCCTAATCCCTAACTCTAACTCTAATCCTAAACCTAACCCTAATCCTAACCCTAACCCTAACCCTAATCCTAACCCTAACCCTAACCCTAACACAAACCCAACCTCTAACACTAACCCTAACCCTAACCCAAACCCTAACCCTAAATCTAAACCTAACCCTAACCCTAACTCAAACCCTAACCCTAACCCTTACCCTAAATCAAACCCTAACCGTAACCCTAACCCTAACCCTAACCGAAACCCTAACCAAATCCTAAACCTAACCCTAACCCTAACCATAACCCTAACCCTAACCCTAAGTCAAACACTAACCCTAACCCTAACAAAAACCCTAACCCTAAACCTAACCCTAACCCTTATCCTAACCCTAAACCTAACCCAAAAAATAACACTAACCCTAAACCAAACCCTAACCCTAACCCTAACCCTAACCCTAACCCAAACCCTAACCCTTACCCAAACCCTAAACCAAAACCTAACCCTAACCCGAATCCTATCCCTAACCCTAACCCAAAAACTAACCCTAACCCAAACCCTAACCCTAACCCTATTCCTAACCCTAAACCTAACCTTAACCCAAACCCTAACCCAAACCCTAACCCTAAACTTAACCCTAACTCAAACTCTAACCCTAATTCGAACCCTAACCCTAACCCAAACACTAACCAAACCCTAACAATAACCCTAACCCTAACCGTATTCCTAACACTAACCATAACCCTAACCCTAACCCTTAACCTATTCCTAACCCTACCCCTAATCCATAACCCTATCCAATACCATTAAAAAAACCTTCACGCTAACCATAATCCTAACCCAAACCCTAACCCTAACACTACCCCTAACCCTAACACTAACCCAAACCCTAACCCTAACATTAACCCAAACCAAAACCCTAAACTTAACTCTAATCCTAACCCTAACCCTAATCAAAACCCTAACATTAAACCTAATCCTAACTCTAACCCAAAAGCTAAACCTAACCCTAATCCTAACCCTAACCCTAACCCTAATCCTAACCCTAACCCTAACCATAACACAAACCCAACAACTAACCCTAACCCTAACCCTAACCCAAACCCTAACCCTAAACCTAACCCTAACTCAAACCCTAACCCTAACCCTAACCCTAACCCAAACACTAACCCTAAATCTAACCCTAACCCTAATCCTAACCCTAACCCTAACGCAAAAACTAACCCTAACAATAACCCAAACCGTAACCCTAACCCTAACCCTAACCCTAACCCAAACCCTAACACTAACCCAAACCCTAACCCTAACCCTAAAACAAACCAAAACCCTAACCCTAACTCTAATCCTAACCCTAACCCTAACCCTAACCCTAAACCTAACCCTAACCCTAACTCAAACCCTAACCCTAACCCTAACCCAAACCCTAAACCTAAACCTAACCCTAATCCTAACCCTATTCCTAACCCTAAACCTAACCTTAACCCAAACCCTAACCCAAAACCTAACCCTAAACTTAACCCTAACTCAAACTCTAACCCTAATTCGAACCCTAACCCTAACCCAAACACTAACCAAACCCTAACAATAACCCTAACCCTAACCGGATTCCTAACACTAACCATAACCCTAACCCTAACCCTAAACCTATTCCTAACCCTAACCCTAAACCATAACCCTAACCAATACCATAAAAAAAACCTTCACGCTAACCATAATCCTAACCCAAACCCTAACCCTAACACCACCCCTAACCCTAACACTAACCCAAATCCTAACCCTAACATTAACCCAAACCAAAACCCTAAACTTAACTCTAATCCTAACCCTAACCCTAATCAAAACCCTAACATTAAACCTAATCCTAACCCTAACCCAAAACCTAAACCTAACCCTAATCCTAACCCTAACCCTAACCCTAATCCTAACCCTAACCCTAACCATAACACAAACCCAACCCCTAACCCTAAACCTAACCCTAACCCAAACCCTAACCCTAAACCTAACCCTAACTCAAACCCTAACCCTAACCCTAACCCTAACCCAAACCCTAACCCTAAATCTAACCCTAACCCTAATCCTAACCCTAACCCTAACGCAAAAACTAACCCTAACAATAACCCAAACCGTAACCCTAACCCTAACCCAAACCCTAACACTAACCCAAACCCTAACCCTAACCCTAAACCAAACCAAAACCCTAACCCTAACTCTAATCCTAACCCTAACCCTAACCCTAAACCTAACCCTAACCCTAACTCAAACCCTAACCCTAACCCTAACCCAAACCCTAAACCTAAACCTAACCCTAACCCTAACCCTAACCCTAACCCTAACCCAAACCCTAACACTAACCCAAACCCTAAGCCTAACCCTAAACCAAACCAAAACCCTAACCCTAACTCTAATCCTAACCCTAACCCTAACCCTAATCCTAACCTTAACCCAAACACTAACCCAAAATCAAACCCAAAACCTATCCCTAACCCTAACCCTAACCCTAACTCAAACTGTAACCCTAACTCTAACCCTAATTGAAAACCTAAACCAAACCCTAATCCAAACCGTAACCCAAACCCTAACAATAACCCTAACCCTAACCCTATTCCTAACACTAACCCTAACCCTAACCCTAACCCTAAACCTATTCCTAACCCTAACCCTAAACCCTTACCCTAACCAATACCCTAAACATAACCCTCATGCTAACCCTAACCCTAACCCAAACCCGAACACTAACCCTAACCCTAACCAAAACCCTAACCCTAACCCTAACCTTAACCCAAACCAAAACCCTAACCCTAACTCTAATCCTAACTCTAACCCTAATCAAAACCCTAACATTAACCCTAACCCTAACCCTAACCCTATTCCTAACCTTAACCCTAAACCTAAACTTAAACCAAAACCTAACCGTAAATCTAACCCAAACCCTAACCCTAACTCAAACCCTAACCCTAAGACAAACCCTAACCCTAAAACTAACCCTAACCCAAATCCTAAACCTAACACTAACCCTAACCCAAACCCTAACCCTAACACTAACACTTACCCTAAGGCTAACCCAAAACCTAACCCTAAACCTAACCAAAACCAGAAGCCTAACCCTAACTCTAATCCTAACCCTAACCCTAATCCTAACCATAACCTTAACACTAATCCAAACCCTAAACCTAACCCTAATCCTAATTCTAACCCTAACCCTAATCGTAACCCTAAACCTAACCCTAACCCACACCCAACCCCTAACTCTAACCCTAACCCTAACCGAAACCCTAACTCAAAACCTAACCCTAAACCTAACCCAAAACCTAACCCTAAACCTAACCCTAACCCTTTTCCCAAACCTAACACAAACCCTAACAGTAATCCTAACCCTAACCCTATTCCTAAACCTAACCCTAAACTTAACCCTAACCCTAACCCTAACCCCAAAACTAACCCTAACCCTAATCCAAAACCTAACCCTAACAGTAAGCCTAATCCTAACCCTATCGCTAACCCTAACTCAAACCCTAACCCTAACCCAAACTCTAACCCTAACACTAACCCTAATCCTGACTCTAACTCAAATCCTAACCCTAACCCTAAACCAAACCAAAAACCTAACCCTAACTCTAACTCTAATCCTAAACCTAACCCTAATCCTAACCCTAACCCTAACCCTAATCCTAACCCTAACCCTAACACAAACCCAACCTCTAACACTAACCCTAACCCTAACCCAAACCCTAACCCTAAATCTAAACCTAACCCTAACCCTAACTCAAACCCGAAACCTAACCCTTACCCTAACTCAAACCCTAACCCTAATCCTAACCCTAACCCTAAACCAAACCCTAACCCAAATCCTAACCCTAACCCTAACCCTAACCATAACCCTAACCCTAACCCTAAGTCAAACACTAACCCTAACCCTAACAAAAACCCTAACCCTAAACCTAACCCCAACACTTATCCTAACCCTAAACCTAACCGAAATAATAACACTAACCCTAAACCAAACCCTAACCCTAACCCTAACCCTAACCCTAACCCTAACCCAAACCCTAAACCTTACACAAACCCTAAACCTAAACCTAACCCTAACCCGAATCCTAACCCTAAACCTAACCCAAAAACTAACCCTAACCCAAACCCTAACCCTAACCCTATTCCTAACCCTAACCCTAAACCTAACCTTAACCCAAACCCTAACCCAAACCCTAACCCTAAACGTAACCCTAACTCAAAGGCTAACCCTAATTCGAACCCTAACCCTAACCCAAACACTAACCAAACCCTAGCAATAACCCTAACTCAAACCCTATTCCTAACACTAACCCTAACCCTAACCCTAACCCTAAACCTATTCCTAACCCTAACCCTAAACCGTAACCCTAACCAATACCCTAAACAAAACTTTCACGCTAACCCTAACCCTAACCCAAACCCTAACCCTAACCCTAAACCTAACCAAAAACCTAAACCTAACCCTAACCCTAACCCTAACCCAAAACCTAACCCTAACACTACCCCTAACCCTAACACTAACCCAAATCCTAACCCTAACATTAACCCAAACCAAAACCCTAAACTTAACTCTAATCCTAACCCTAACCCTAATCAAAACCCTAACATTAAACCTAATCCTAACCCTAACCCAAAACCTAAACCTAACCCTAATCCTAACCCTAACCCTAACCCTAATCCTAACCCTAACCCTAACCCTAACACAAACCCAACCCCTAACCCTAACCCTAACCCTAACCCAAACCCTAACCCTAAACCTAACCCTAACTCAAACCCTATTCCTAACACTAACCCTAACCTTAACCCTAACCCTAACTGTATTCCTAACCCTAACCCTAAACCCTTACCCTAACCAATACCCTAAACATAACCCTCACGCTAACCCTAACCCTAACCCAAACCCTAACTCTAACCCTAACCCTAACCAAAACCCTAACCCTAACCCTAACCTTAACCCAAACCAAAACCCTAACCCTAACTCTAATCCTAACTCTAACCCTAATCAAAACCCTAACATTAACCCTAACCCTAACCCTAACCCTATTCCTAACCTTAACCCTAAACCTAACCTTAACCCAAAACCTAACCGTAAATCTAACCCAAACCCTAACCCTAACTCAAACCCTAACCCTAATACAAACCCTAACCCTAAAACTAACCCTAACCCAAATCCTAAACCTAACACTAACCCTAACCCAAACCCTAACCCTAACACTAACACTTACCCTAAGGCTAACCCAAAACCAAACCCTAAACCTAACCAAAACCAGAAGCCTAACCCTAACTCTAATCCTAACCCTAACCCTAATCCTAACCCTAACCAAAACACTAACCCAAACCCTAAACCTAACCCTAATCCTAATTCTAACCCTAACCCTAATCGTAACCCTAAACCTAACCCTAACCCACACCCAACCCCTAACTCTAAACCTAACCCTAACCGAAACCCTAACTCAAAACCTAACCCTAACCCTAACCCAAACCCTAACCCTAAACCTAACCCTAACACTTTTCCTTACCCTAACACAAACCCTAACAATAATCCTTACCCTAACCCTTTTCCTAAACCTAACCCTTACCCAAAACCTAACCCTAAACCTAACCCTAACCCTAACCCAAAAACTAACCCTAACCCAAAACTTAACCCTAACACTAATCCTAATCCTAACCCTAATGCTAACCCTAACTCAATCCCTAACCCTAACCCAAACCCTAACCCTAACACTAACCATAACCCTAATCCTAAACCTAACACTAACCCTAACCCTAACCCTAACCCTAACCCTAACCCTAACCCTAACCCAAACCGTAACCCTTACCCAAACCCTAAACCTAACCCTAACCCTAACCCTAATCCTAACCCTAACCCTAACCCAAACAGTAACCAAACCCTACCAATAATCCTAACCCTATTCTTAACACTAACCCTAACCCTAACCCTAACCCTAAACCTATTCCTAACCCTAACCCTAAACCCTAACCCTAATCAATACCCTAAACAAAACCTTCACGCTAACCCTAAACCTAACCCTAACCCTAACCCAAACACTAACTCTAACCCTAAAACTAACCCTAACCCTAATCCTAACCCTATACCTAACCCTAACACTAACCCTAACCCAAAATCACACCGTAACCACAAACCTAACTCAAACCCTAACCTTAAACCTAACCCAAACCCAAAGCCTAACCCTAACCTTAACCCTAAACCAAACCCTAAACCTAACCCTAAACCTAACCCTAACCCAAACCCTAACCCTAACACTAACCGAACCCTAAATCAAACCCTAACCATAACCCTAACCCTAACCCTAACCCAAAACCTAACCCTAACACTAACCCTAAACCTAACACTAACCCAAATCCTAACCCTAACATTAACCCAAACCAAAATCCTAAACTTAACTCTAATGCTAACCCTAACCCTAATCAAAACCCTAACATTAAACCTAACCCTAACCCTAACCCAAAACCTAACCCTAACCCTAATCCTAACCCTAACCCTAACCCTAACCCTAACCCTAACCCTAACCCAAACCATAACCCTAAACCTAAACTTAACCCAAAACCTAAACCTAACACTAACCCTAACCCTAAACCAAACCCTAACTCTAACCCTAAACTTAACCCT
Organism: Eospalax fontanierii; assembly: GCA_035773235.1. Classification (NCBI taxonomy): domain Eukaryota; kingdom Metazoa; phylum Chordata; class Mammalia; order Rodentia; family Spalacidae; genus Eospalax; species Eospalax fontanierii. The sequence continues at coordinate 7,415,406 of JAJHUQ010000035.1, read as the reverse complement.
AATCCTAATCCTAAACCTATCCCTAACCCTAACACTAACCCTAACCCAAAACCACACCGTAACCACAAACCTAACTCAAACCCTAACCTTAAACCTAACCCTTACCCAAACCCTAACCTTAACCCTAAACCAAACCCTAAACCTAAACCGTAACCCTAACCCTATTCCTAACCCTAACCCTAACCCTAACATTAACCCAAACCCTAACCCTAAACCAAACACTAAACCTAAACCGTAACCCTAACCCTAACCCTATTCCTAACCCTAACCCTAACCCTAACATGAACCCAAACCCTAACCCTAAACCTAACCCTAACCCAAACCCTAATCAAACCCTAACCCTAACCTAAACACTAACCCTAACACTAACCCTAACCGTAATCCTAAACCTAACCCTAACCTTAAC
>JAJHUQ010000035.1:7377500-7412500 GCA_035773235.1 Eospalax fontanierii | reverse complement strand
CCTAACTCCAACCCTAACCCTAAAACTAACCCTAATCCTAACCCTAAGGCAAACCCTAATCCTAACCCAAAACTTTAACCTAAGCCTAAACCAAACCCTAATCCAAACCCTAACCCTAACCCTATTCCTAACGCTAACCCTAACCCTAACCTTAACCCAAACAATAACCCTAACACTAACCCTAAACCCTAACCCTAACCCTAACCCTCACGCTAACCCTAACTCTAACCCGAACCCAAATCCTAACCGTAACCCTAAACCTAACCCAAAACCAAAACCTAACCCTAAACCTAACGAAAAACCAAACCCTAACCCTAACCCTTAACCTAACCCAAAATCTAAACCTAAACCTAACCCTAACCCGAAACCAAACCCTAACCCTAATCCTAACCCTAACCCTAACCCTAACGCAAACCCTAAACCTAACACTAACCCTAAACCCTAACTCTAACCCTAAACCTAACCCAAACACAAACCCTAAACTTAACCCTAATCGTAACCCTAATACTAACCCTAAACCTAACCCAAAACCTAACCCTAATCCTAACCCGAACCGAAACCCTAACCCTAACCCCAACCCTAACCCTAACCCTAACCCTAAACCTAAACCTAACCCTAACCCTAACCCAAACCCTAACCCTAACCCTAACCCTAACCCTAACCCTAACTCAAACCCTAACCATAACCCTAATTCTAACCCGAACCCAAAACCTAAAACTAATCCTAACAATAAGCCTAACCCTAACCCTATTCCTAACCCTAACCGTAACCCTAACCCTAACCCTAACCCTATTCCTAACCTTAATCCTAACCGTAACCCTAATCCTAACCCAAACCCTAAACATAACACTAACCTTAAACCCTAACGCTAACCCTAACCCTAACCCTAAACCTAACCCTAACCCTAAACCTAATCCTAACCCGAACCCGAACCCAAATCATAACCGTAACCCTAAACTTAACCCAAAACCTAAACCTAACCCTAATCCTAACCCTAACCCTAAACCAAACCCTAACCCTAACCCTAACCCTATCCCTAATCCTAACCCAACCCTAACCCTAACCCTAACCCTAATCAAACCATAACACTAACCCTAACCTTAACCCTAATGCTAACCCTAAATCTAACTCAAACTCAAACCCTAACCCTACCCTAACCCTAAACCAAACCTTAACCCTAACCCTAACCCTAACCGTAACTCAAACCCTAACCCTAATCCTAATTCTAACCTGAAGCCAAAACATAACTCTAACCCTGAACCTAACCCAAAACCTAAACCAAACCCTAACCTAACCCTAACCCAAATGCTAAACCTAACCCTAACCCTAACCCAAAAAGTAAACCTAACCATAACCCTTACCCTAACCCAAACCCTAACCCATCCCTAACCCTAAACCTAACCCTAACCCTTACCCAAACCATAACCCTAACCCTAAACCTCACCGAAAACCTAAACCTAACCCTAACCCTAACCCTAACACTAAACCTAACCCTAACCCTAACCCTAAACCAAAAAGTAAACTTAATCCTAACCCTAACCCTAACCCATACCCTAACCCTAACCCTAATCCTAATCCTAAATCTAACGCTAACCCTAACCCAATCCCTAACCCTAACCCAAACACTAACCCGAACAGTAACCCTAAACCTAATCCTAAATCTAACACTAATCCTAACGCAAACCCTAACCCTAACCCTAAACCTAACCCCTAACTCCTAAACACAAACATTAACCCAAACCTTAACCCAAACCCTAACCCAAGCCCAAACCCTAACCTTTATCTTAACCCTAACCCTAACCTTACCCTAACCCTAACCCTTACCCTAACCCTAACCTTAACACAAACCCTAATCCTAACCCTAACCCTAAACATAACACTAACCCTAACCCTAACCCTAAACCTAACCCAAACCTAAATCCTAAACTTAAACCTAAACCAAACCCTAAACCTAAACCGTAACCCTAACCCTAACCCTAACCCTATTCCTAACCCTAACCCTAACCTTAACCCAAACCCTAACCCTAAACCTATCCCTAACCCAAACCCTAATCAAACCCTAACCCTAATCCAAAACCTAACCCGAACACTAACCCTAACCGTAATCCTAAATCTAACCCTAACCTTAACCCAAAAAGTAAACCTAACCCTAAACCTAACCCTAACCCAAAACCTAACGCTAACCCAAATCCTAATCCTAACCCTAAACCTAATGCTAAGCCTAAACCTAACTCAAACTCAAACCTAACCCTAAACCTAACCCTAACCCAAACCCTAACCCTAACACAAACCCAACCTCTAACACTAACCCTAACCCTAACCCAAACCCTAACCCTAAATCTAAACCTAACCCTAACCCTAACTCAAACCCTAACCCTAACCCTTACCCTAACTCAAACCCTAACCCTAACCCTAACCCTAACCCAAACAATAACCCAAATCCTAACCCTAACCCTAACCCTAACCATAACCCTAACCCTAACCCTAAGTCAAACACTAACCCTAACCCTAACAAAAACCCTAACCCTAAACCTAACCCTAACCCTTATCCTAAACCTAAACCTAAACGAAATAATAACACTAACCCTAAACCAAACCCTAACCCTAACCCTAACCCTAACCCTAACACAAACCCTAACCCTTACCCAAACCCTAAACCTAAACCTAACCCTAACCCGAATTCTAACCCTAACCCTAACCCAAAAACTAACCCTAACCCAAACCCTAACCCTAACCCTATTCCTAACCCTAACCCTAAACCTAACCTTAATCCAAACCCTAACCCAAACCATAACCCTAAACTTAACCCTAACTCAAACGCTAACCCTAATTCGAACCCTAACCCTAACCCAAACACTAACCAAACCCTAAAAATAACCCTAACCCTAACCCTATTCCTAACATTAACCCTAACCCTAACCCTAAACCTATTCCTAACCCTAACCCTAAACCGGAACCCTAACCAAAACCCTAAACAAAACTTTCACGCTAACCCCAACCCAAACCCAAACCCTAACCCTAACCCTAAACCTAACCAAAAACCTAAACCTAACCCTAACCCTAACCCTAAACCAAAACCTAACCCTAACACTACCCCTAACCCTAACACTAACCCAAATCCTAACCCTAACATTAACCCAAACCAAAACCCTAAACTTAACTCTAATCCTAACCCTAACCCTAATCAAAACCCTAACATTAAACCTAATCCTAACCCTAACCCAAAACCTAAACCTAACCCTAATCCTAACCCTAACCCTAACCCTAATCCTAACCCTAACCCTAACCCTAACACAAACCCAACCCCCAACCCTAACCCTAACCCTAACCCAACCCCTAACCCTAAACCTAACCCTAACTCAAACCCTATTCCTAACACTAACCCTAACCCTAACGCTAACCCTAACTGTATTCCTAACCCTAACCCTAAACCCTTACCCTAACCAATACCCTAAACATAACCCTCACGCTAACCCTAAACCTAACCCAAACCCTAACATTAACCCTAATCCTAACCAAAACCCTAACCCTAACCCTAACCTTAACCCAAACCAAAACCCTAACCCTAACTCTAATCCTAACTCTAACCCTAATCAAAACCCTAACATTAACCCTAACCCTAACCCTAACCCTATTCCTAACCTTAACCCTAAACCTAACCTTAACCCAAAACCTAACCGTAAATCTAACCCAAACCCTAACCCTTACTCAAACCCTAACCCTAATACAAACCCTAACCCTAAAACTAACCCTAACCCAAAACCTAAACCTAACAATAACCCTAACCCAAACCCTAACCCTAACACTAACACTTACCCTAAGGCTCACCCAAAACCTAACCCTAACCCTAACCCTAACCCTAACCCTAACCCTAACCCTAACCCTAACCCTAACCCTAACCCTAACTCTAATCCTAACCCTAACCCTAATCCTAACCCTAACCCTAACCCTAACCCTTTTCCTAACCCTAACACTAACCCTAACAATATTCCTAACCCTAACCCTATTCCTAAACCTAACCCTAACCCTAACCCTAACCCTAATCCTAACCCTAACCCTAACCCCAAAACTAACCCTAACCCTAACCCAAAACCTAACCCTAACACTAATCCTAATCCTAACCCTAATGCTAACCCTAACTCAATCCCTAACACTAACCCAAACCCTAACCCTAACACTAACCGTAACCCTAATCCTAAACCTAACACTAACCCTAACCCTAACCCTAACCCTAACCCTAACCCTAACCCTAACATTAACCCAAACCCTAACCCTTACCCAAACCCTAAACCTAAACCTAACCCTAACCCTAATCCTAACCCTAACAATAACCCAAACAGTAACCAAACCCTAACAATAAACCTAACCCTAACCCTATGCCTATAACTAACCCAAACCCTAACCCTAACCCTAAACCTATTCCTAACCCTAACACTAAACCCTAACCCTAACCAATACCCTAAACAAAACCTTCACGCTAACCCTAAACCTAACCCTAACCCAAACACTAACTCTAACTCTAAACCTAACCCTAACCCTAATCCTAACCCTATCCCTAACCCTAACACTAACCCTAACCCAAAACCACACCGTAACCACAAACCTAACTCAAACCCTAACCTTAAACCAAACCCAAACCCAAAGCCTAACCCTAACCTTAACCCTAAACCAAACCCTAAACCTAACCCTAAACCTAACCCTAACCCAAACCCTAACCCTAACACTAACCGAACCCTAACTCAAACCCTAACCATAACCCTAACCCTAACCCTAACCCAAACCCTAACCCTAACACTAACCCTAACCCTAACACTAACCCAAATCCTAACCCTAACATTAACCCAAACCAAAACCCTAAACTTAACTCTAATCTTAACCCTAACCCTAATCAAAACCCTAACATTAAACCTAACCCTAACCCTAACCCAAAACCTAACCCTAACCCTAATCCTAACCCTAACCCTAACACTAACCCTAACCCTAACCCTAAGCCTAACACAAACCCAACCCGTAACCCGAACACTAACACTAATCCTAATTCTAACCCGAACCCAAACCATAACCCTAACCCTAAACTTAACCCAAAACCTAAACCTAACACTAACCCTAACCCTAAACCAAACCCTAACTCTAACCCTAAACCTAACCCTAATCCTAATCCTAACCCTATCCCTAACCCTAACACTAACCCTAACCCAAAACCACACCGTAACCACAAACCTAACTCAAAACCTAACCTTAAACCTAACCCAAACCCAAACCCTAACCTTAACCCTAAACCAAACCCTAAACCTAAACCGTAACCCTAACCCTAACCCTAACCCTATTCCTAACCCTAACCCTAACCCTAACATTAACCCAAACCCTAAACCTAAACCTAACCCTAACCCAAACCCTAATCAAACCCTAACCCTAACCCAAACACTAACCCTAACAATAACCCTAACCGTAATACTAAACCTAACCCTAACCTTAACCCAAAAAGTAAACCTAACCCTAAACCTAACCCTAACCCAAAACCTAACCTTAACCCAAATCCTAATCCTAACCCTAACCCTAATCCTAAACCTAACTCTAACCCTAACCCAAACCCTAACCCTAACCCTAACCCTAAACCAAACCCTAACCCTAACCCTAACCCTAACCGTAACCCAAACCATAACACTAACCCTAACCTTAACCCTAATGCTAAGCCTAAACCTAACTCAAACTCAAACCTAACCCTAAACCTAACCCTAACCCAAACCCTAACCCTAACACTAACCTAACCCTAACTCAAACCCTAACCATAACCCTAACCCTAACCCTAACCCAAACCCTAACCCTAACACTAACCCTAACCCTAACACTAACCCAAATCCTAACCCTAACCCTAACCCAAACCAAAACCCTAACCCTAACTCTAACTCTTATCCTAAACCTAACCCTACTCCTAACCCTAACCCTAACCCTAACCCTAATCCTAACCCTAACCCTAACCCTAACACAAACCCAACCTCTAACACTAACCCTAACCCTAACCCTAACCCAAACCCTAACCCTAACCCTAAACCTAAACCTAAACCCTACCCCTAACTCAAACCCTAACCCTAAACCTTACCCTAACTCAAACCCTAACCCTAACACTAACCCTAACCCTAACCCAAACCCTAACCCAAATCCTAACCCTAACCCTAACCCTAACCATAACCCTAACCCTAACCCTAACTCAAACACTAACCCTAACCGTAACAAAAACCCTAACCCTAAACCTAACCCTAACCCTTATCCTAACCCTAAACCTAACCCAAAAAATAACCCTAACCCTAAACCAAACCCTAACCCTAACCCTAACCCTAACCCTAACCCAAACCCTAACCCTTACCCAAACCCTAAACCTAAACCTAACCCTAACAAAAATCCTAACCCTAACCCTAACCCAAAAACTAACCCTAATCCAAACCCTAACCCTAACCCTATTCCTAACCCTAACCCTAAAGCTAACCTTAAGCCAAACCCTTACCCTAACCCTAACCCTAAACTTAACCCTAGGTCATACTCTAACCCTACATCGAAGCCTAACCCTAACCCAAACACTAACCAAACCCTCACGATAACCCTAAAGCTAACCCTATTCCTAACACTAACCCTAACCCTAACCCTAACCCTAAACCTATTCCTAACCCTAACCCTAAACCCTAACCCTAACCAATACCCTAAACAACACCATCACGGTACCCCTAACACTAACACAAACCCTAACCCTACCCCTAAACCTAACCAAAAACCTAAACCTAACCCTAACCCTAACCCTAACCCTAACCCAAACCCTAAACCTAACACTAACCCTAACCCAAAACCTAAACCTAACCCTAATCCTAAACCTAACCCTAACACTATTCCTAACCGTAACCCTAACCCTAACCCTAACACAAACCCAACCCCTAACCCTAACCCTAACCCTAACCCAAACCCCAACCCCAAACCCAACCCCAACTCCAACCCCAACCCCAACCCTAACCCCAACCCCAACCCCAACCCCAAATCTAACCCTAACCCCAATCCTAACCCTAACCCTAACCCAAAAACTAACCCTAACAATAACCCAAACCCTAACCCTAACCCTAACCCTAACCCTAACCCAAACCCTAACACTAACCCAAACCCTAACCCTAACCCTAACCCGAACCCAAACCCTAACTCTAACCCTAATCCTAACCCTAATCCTAATCCTAATCCCAACCCTAACCCTAACTAAAACTCTAACCATAACCCTAATCCTAAACCGAAACCCAACCCCTAACCCTAACACTAACCCTAACCGTAACCCAAAACCTAACCCTAACGCAAACACTAACCTTATCACTAAGCCTAACCCTAACACTATCACTAACCCTAACCCTAACCCTAATCATAACCGAAACCCAAAACCCTAACCCTAACCCTAACCTTAACCCTAATGCTAAACCTAATCCTAACTCAAACTCAAACCCTAAACCTAACCCTAACCCTAACCCTAACCATAACCCTAACCCTAACCCTAACTCAAACACTAACCCTAACCCTAACCCAAACCCTAACCCTAACCCTAACCCTAACCCTAATCCTAACCCAAACTCAAACCCTAACCCTTACCCAAACCCTAACCCTAACACTAACCCTAACCCTAAACCTAACCCTAACCCTAACCCAAACCCTAACCCTTTACCCAAACCCTAAACCTAAACCTAACCCTAACCATATTCCTAACCCTAACCCTAACCCAAAAACTAACCCTAACTCGAACCCTAACCCAAACCCTAATCCTCACCCTAACGCTAACCCAAACCCTAAATTTAACCCTATTCCTAACCCTAACCCTAAACCTAACCTTAACCCAAACCCTAACCCAAAACCTAACCCTAACCCTAACTCAAACTCTAACCCTAACTCGAACCCTAACCCTAACCCAAACACTAACCCAAACCCTAACAATAACCCTAACCCTATTCCTAACCCTAACCCTAACCCTAACCCTAACCCTAACCCTATCCTTATTCCTAACACTAACGCTAAACCCTAAGCCTAACCAATACCCTAAACATAACCTTCACACTAACCGTAACCCTAACTCAAACCCTAACCCTAAACCTAACCAAAAACCTAAACCTAACCCTAACCCAAACCCTAACCCTATCCCTATTCCTAACATTAACCCTAAACCTAAACTTAACCCAAACCCTAACCCAAACCCTAACCCTAACCCTAACCCTAACCATAACCCTAACCCAAACCCTAACCCAAATCCTAACCCTAACCCTAACCTTAACCCTAACCCTAACTCAAACACTAACCCTATCGCTAACCCAAAACCTAACTCCAGACCAAACCCTAACCCTAACCCTAACCCTAACCCTTACCAAAACCCTAAACCTAAACCTAAGGCTAATCTTATCCTACCCCTAACCCTAACCCAAAAACAAACCCTAACTCGAACCCTAACCCTAACCCTAACCCTATTCCTAACCCTAACCCTAAACCTAACCTTAACCCAAACCCTAACCCACACCCTAACCCTAAACTTAACCCTAACTCAAATCTAACCCTAACTCGAGCCTTAACCTAACCCAAACACTAACCCAAAACCTAACAATAACCCTAACACTATTCTTAACACTAACCCTAACCCTAACCCTAACCATAACCCTAACCCTAACCCTATTCCTAACCCTAACCCTAAACCCTAAGCTTAACCAATACCCTAAACATAACCTTCAAGCTAACCCTAACCCTAACCCAAACCCTAACCATAACCCTAAACCTAATCAAAAACCTAAACCTAACCCTAACCCTAACCCTAACCCAAACCCTAACCCTAACACTAACCCTAACCCTAACACTAACCCAAATCCTAACCCTAACATTAACCCAAACCAAAACCCTAAACCTAACTCTAATCCTAACCCTAACCCTAATCAAAACCCTAACATTAAACCTAACCCTAACCCTAACCCAAAACCTAAACCTAACCCTAATCCTAACCATAACCCTAACCCTAATCCTAACCCTAACCCTAACTCTAACACAAACCCAACCCCTAACCCTAACACTAACCCTAATCCTAATTCTAACCCGAACCCAAACCATAACCCTAACCCTAACCCTAACCCTAACCCTAACCCTAAACATAACATTAACCCTAACCCTAACCCAAACACTAACTCTAAACCTACACCTAACCCTACCCCTAATCCTAACCCTATCCCTAACCCTAACACTAACCCTAACCCAAAACCACACCGTACACACAAACCTAACTCAAACCCTAACCTTAAAACTAACCCAAACCCAAAGCCTAACCCTAACCTTAACCCTAAACCAAATCCTAAACCTAACCCTAAACCTAACCCTAAACCTAACCCTAACCCAAACCCTAACCCTAACACTAACCGAACCCTAACTCAAACCCTAACCATAACCCTAACCCTAACCCTAACCCAAACCCAAACACTAACACTAACCCTAACCCTAACACTAACCCAAATCCTAACCCTAACCCTAACCCAAACCAAAACCCTAACCCTAACTCTAACTCTAATCCTAAACCTAACCCTAATCCTAACCCTAACCCTAACACTAATCCTAACCCTAACCCTAACACTAATACAAACCCAACCAGTAACCCTAACCCTAAAACTAATCCTAATTCTAACCCGAAACCAAACCATAACCCTAACCCTAAACTTAACCCAAAACCTAAACCTAACACTAACCCTAACCCTAAAACAAACCCTAACTCTAACCCTAAACCTAACCCTAATCCTAATCCTAACCCTATCCCTAACCCTAACACTAACCCTAACCCAAAACCACACCGTAACCACAAACCTAACTCAAACCCTAACCTTAAACCTAACCCAAACCCAAACCCTAACTTTAACCCTAAACCAAACCCTAAACCTAAACCTTAACTCTAACCCTAACCCTAACCCTATTCCTAACCCTAACCCTAAACCTAACATTAACCCAAACCCTAATCCTAAACCTAACCCTAAACCAAACCCTAATCAAACCCTAACCCTAACCCAAACACTAACCCTAACACTAACCCTAACCGTAATCCTAATCCTAACCCTAACCTTAACCCAAAAAGTAAACCTAACCCTAAACCTAACCCTAACCCAAAACCTAACCTTGACCCAAATCCTAATCCTAACCCTAACCCTAATCCTAAACCTAACTCTAACCCTAACCAAACCCTAACCCTAACCCTAACCCTAAACCATACCCTAACCCTAACCCTAACCCTAACCCTAACGCAAATCATAACACTAACCCTAACCTTAACCCTAATGCTAAGCCTAAACCTAACTCAAACTCAAACCTAACCCTAAACTTAACCCTAACCCAAACCCTCACCCTAACACTAACCTAACCCTAACTCAAACCCTAACCATAACCCTAACCCTAACCCTAACCCAAACCCTAACCCAAACCCTAACCCTAACCCTAAACCTAAACCTAACCCTAACCCTAACTCAAACCCTAACCCTAAACCTTACCCTAACTCAAACCCTAACCCTAACCCTAAACCTAACCCTAACCCTAACCCAAACCCTAACCCAAATCCTAACCCTAACCCTAACCCTAACCATAACCCTAACCCTAACCCTAACTCAAACACTAACCCTAACCCTAACAAAAAGCCTAACCCTAAACCTAACCCTAACCCTTATCCTAACCCTAAACCTAACCCAAAAAATAACCCTAACCCTAAACCAAACCCTAACCCTAACCCTAACCCTAACCCTAACGCAAACCCTAACCCTTACCCAAACCCTAAACCTAAACCTAACCCTAACCCGAAACCTAACCCTAACCCTAACCCAAAAACTAACCCTAACCCAAACCCTAACCCTAACCCTATTCCTAACCCTAACCCTAAAGCTAACCTTAACCCAAACCCTAACCCAAACCCTAACCCTAAACTTAACCCTAACTCAATCTCTAACCCTAATTCGAACCCTAACCATAACCCAAACACTAACCAAACCCTAACAATAACCCTAACCCTAACCCTATTCCTAACACTAACCCTAACCCTAATCCTAACCCTAACCCTAAACCTATTCCTAACCCTAACCCTAAACCCTAACCCTAAACCTAACCAAAAACCTAAACCTAACCCTAACCCTAACCCTAACCCAAACCCTAACCCTAACAATAACCCTAACCCTAACACTAACCCAAATCCTAACCCTAATATTAACCCAAACCAAAACCCTAAACTTAACTCTAATCCTAACCCTAACCCTAATCAAAACCCTAAAATTAAACCTAACCCTAACCCTAACCCTAACCCAAAACCTAAACCTAACCCTAATCCTAAACCTAACCCTAACGCTACTCCTAACCCTAACCCTAACCCTAACCCTAACACAAACCCAAACCCTAACCCTAACCCTAACCCTAACCCAAAGCCTAACCCTAAACCTAACCCTAACTCAAACCCTAACCCTAACCCTAACCCTAACCCTAACCCAAACCCTAACCCTAAATCTAACCCTAACCCTAATCCTAACCCTAACCCTAACCCTAACCCTAACCCTAACCCTAACCCTAACCCATACCCTAACCCTAATCCTAATCCTAATCCTAAATCTAACGCTAACCCTAACCCAATCCCTAACCCTAACCCCAACACTAAAAATAACAGTAACCCTAAACCTAATCCTAAATCTAACACTAATCCTAACCCAAACCCTAACCCTAACCCTAAACCTAACCCCTAACTCCTAAACACAAACATTAACCCAAACCTTAACCCAAACCCTAACCCAAGCCCAAACCCTAACCCTAATCTTAACCCTAACCCTAACCTAACCCTAACCCTAACCCTAAACCTAACCCTAACCTTAACACAAACCCTAACCCTAACCCTAACACTAAACATAACACTAACCCTAACCCTAACCCTAAACCTAACCCAAACCCAAACCCTAACCTTAACCCTAAACGAAACCCTAAACCTAAACCGTAACCCTAACCCTAACCCTAACCCTATTCCTAACCCTAACCCTAACCTTAACCCAAACCCTAACCCTAAACCTAACCCTAACCCAAACCCTAATCAAACCCTAAACCTAATCCAAAACCTAACCCGAACACTAACCCTAACCGTAATCCTAAATCTAACCCTAACCTTAACCCAAAAAGTAAACCTAACCCTAACCCAAAACCTAACCCTAACCCAAATCCTAATCCTAACCCTAACCCTAATGCTAACCCTAAACCTAACTCAAACTCAAACCTAACCCTAAACCTAACCCTAACCCAAACCCTAACCCTAACACTAACCTAACCCTAACTCAAACCCTAACCATAACCCTAACCCTAACCCTAACCCAAGCCCTAACCCTAACACTAACCCTAATCCTAACACTAACCCAAATCCTAACCCTAACCCTAAACCAAACCAAAACCCTAACACTAACTCTAACTCTAATCCTAAACCTAACCCTAATCCTAACCCTAACCCTAACCCTAATCCTAACCCTAACCCTAACCCTAACACAAACCCAACCTCTAACACTAACCCTAACCCTAACACAAACCCTAACCCTAAATCTAAACCTAACCCTAACCCTAACTCAAACCCTAACCCTAACCCTTACCCTAACTCAAACCCTAACCCTAAACCTAACCCTAACCCTAACCCAAATCCTAACCCAAATCCTAACCCTAACCCTAACCCTAACCATAACCGTAACCCTAACCCTAAGTCAAACATTAACCCTAACCCTAACAAAAACCCTAACCCTAAACCTAACCCTAACCCTTATCCTAACCCTAACCCTAACCGAAATAATAACACTAACCCTAAACCAAACCCTAACCCTAACCCTAACCCTAACCCTAACCCTAACCCACACCCTACCCCTCACCCAAGCGCTAAACCTAAACCTAACCCTAACCCGCATCCTAACCCTACCCCTAACCCAAAAACTAATCCTAACCCTAACCCTATTCCTAACCCTATTCCTAACCCTAACCCTAAACCTAACCTTAACCCAAACCCTAACCCAAACCCTAACCCTAAACTTAACCCTAACTCAAACGCTAACCCTAATTCGAACCCTAACCCTAACCGAAACACTAACCAAACCCTAAAAATAACCCTAACCCTAACCCAATTCCTAACATTAACCCTAACCCTAACCCTAAACCTAAACCTATTCCTAACCCTAACCCTAAACCGTAACCCTAACCAATACCCTAAACAAAACCTTCACGCTAACCCTAACCCTAAGTCAAACACTAACCCTAACCCTAAACCTAAACAAAAACCTAAACCTAAACCTAACCCTATCCCTAAACCAAACCCTAACCCTAACACTACCCCTAACCCTAACACTAACCCAAATCCTAACCCTAACATTAACCCAAACCAAAACCCTAAACTTAACTCTAATCCTAACCCTAACCCTAATCAAAACCCTAACATTAAACCTAATCCTAACCCTAACCCAAAACCTAAACCTAACCCTAATCCTAACCCTAACCCTAACCCTAATCCTACCCCTACCCCAGACCCTATCACAAACCCAACCCCTAACCCTAACCCTAACCCTAACCCAAACCCTAACCCTAAACCTAACCCTAACTCAAACCCTATTCCTAACACTAACCCTAACCCTAACTGTATTCCTAACCCCAACCCTAAACCCTTACCCTAACCAATACCCTAAACATAACCCTCACGCTAACCCTAACCCTAACCCAAACCCTAACACTAACCCTAACCCTAACCAAAACCCTAACCCTAACCCTAACCTTAACCCAAACCAAAACCCTAACCCTAACTCTAATTCTAACTCTAACCCTAATCAAAACCCTAACATTAACCCTAACCCTAACCCTAACCCTATTCCTAACCTTAACCCAAAACCTAACCGTAAATCTAAACCAAACCATAACCCTAACTCAAACCCTAACCCTAAGAAAAACCCTAACCCTAAAACTAACCCTAACCCAAATGCTAAACCTAACACTAACCCTAACCCAAAACCTAACCCTAACCCTAACACTAACCCAAACCCTAAAACTAACCCTAATCCTAATTCTAACCCTAACCCTAATCGTAACCCTAAACCTAACCCTAACCCACACCCAACCCCTAACTCTAACCCTAACCCTAACCGAAACCCTAACTCAAAACCTAACCCTAACCCTAACCCAAACCCTAACCCTAAACCTAACCCTAACCCTTTTCCTAACCCTAACACAGACCCTAACAATAATCCTAACCCTAACCCCATTCCTAAACCTAACCCTAACTTTAACCCTAACCCTAATCCTAACCCTAACCCTAACCCCAAAACTAACCCTAACCCTAACCCAAAACCTAACCCTAACACTAATCCTAATCCTAACCCTAATGCTAAACCTAACTCAATCCCTAACCCTAACCCAAACCCTAACCCTAACACTAACCATAACCCTAATCCTAACCCTAACCCTAACCCTAACCCTAACCCTAACCCTAACCCTAACCCTAACCCAAACCCTAACCCTTACCCAAACCCTAAACCTAAACCTAACCCTAACCTTAATCCTAACCCTAACCCTAACCCAAACAGTAACCAAACCCTAACAATAACCCTAACCCTAACCCTATTCCTATAACTAACCCTAACCCTAACCCTAACCCTAAACCTATTCCTAACCCTAACCCTAAACCCTAACCCTAACCAATACCCTAAACAAAACCTTCACGCTAACCCTAAACCTAACCCTAACCCTAACCCAAACACTAACCCTAACCCAAACCCTAACCCTAACACTAACCCTAACCCTAACACTAACCCAAATCCTAACCCTAACATTAACCCAAACCAAAACCCTAAACTTAACTCTAATCCTAACCCTAACCCTAATCAAAACCCTAACATTAAACCTAACCCTAACTCTAACCCAAAACCTAACCCTAACCCTAATCGTAACCCTAACCCTAACACTAATCCTAACACTAACCCTAACCCTAACCCTAAAACAAACCCAACCCCTAACCCTAACCCTAACCCTAACCCAAACCCTAAGCCTAAACCTAACCCTAACTCAAACCCTAACCCTAACCCTAACCCTAACCCAAACCCTAACCCTAAATCTAACCCTAACCCTAATCCTAACCCTAATGCTAACCCAAAAACTAACCCTAACAATAACCCAAACCCTAACCCTAACCCTTACCCTAACCCTAAACCAAACCCTAACACAAACCCAACCCGTAACCCGAACCCTAACCCTAATCCTAATTCTAACCCGAACCCAAACCATAACCCTAACCCTAAACTTATCCCAAAACCTAAACCTAACACTAATCCTAACCCTAAACCAAACCCTAACTCTAACCCTAAACCTAACCCTAATAATATCCCTAACCCTAACACTAACCCTAACCCAAAACCACACCATAACCACAAACCTAACTCAAACCCTAACCTTAAACCTAACCCAAACCCAAACCCTAACCTTTACCCTAAACCAAACCCTAAACCTAAACCGTAACCCTAACCCTAACCCTATTCCTAACCCTAACCCTAACCCTAACATTAACCCAAACCCTAACCCTAAACCTAACCCTAACCCAAACCCTAATCAAACCCTAACCCTAACCCAAACACTAACCCTAACAATAACCCTAACCGTAATCCTAAACCTAACCCTAACATTAACCCAAAAAGTAAACCTAACAGTAAACCTAACCCTAACCCAAAACCTAACCTTAACCCAAATCCTAATCCTAACCCTAACCCTAATCCTAAACCTAACTCTAACCCTAACCCAAACCCTAACCCTAACCCTAACCCTAAACCAAACCCTAACCCTAACCCTAACCCTAACCCTAACCCAAACCATAACACTAACCCTAATGCTAAGCCTAAACATAACTCAAACTCAAACCTAACCCTAAACCTAACCCTAACCCAAACCCTAACCCTAACACTAACCTAACCCTAACTCAAACCCTAACCATAACCCTAACCCTAACCCTAACCCAAACCCTAACCCTAACACTAACCCTAACCTTAACACTAACCCAAATCCTAACCCTAACCCTTACCCAAACCAAAACCCTAACCCTAACTCTAACTCTAATCCTAAACCTAACCCTACTCCTAACCCTAACCCTAACCCTAATCCTAACCCTAACCCTAACCCTAACACAAACCCAACCTCTAACACTAACCCTAACCCTAACCCAAACCCTAACCCTAACCCTAAACCTAAACCTAACCCTAACCCTAACTCAAACCCTAACCCTAACCCTAACACTAACCCAAACCCTAACCCTAAACCTAAACCAAACCAAAACCCTAACCCTAACTCTAATCCTAACCCTAACCCTAACCCAAAACCTAAACCTAAACCTAACCCTAACCCTAACCCTAACCCTAACCCAAAACCTAACCCTAACCCAAACACTAACCTTAACACTAAGCCTAACCCTAACACTATCACTAACCCTAACCCTAACCCTAATCATAACCGAAACCCAAACCCTAACCCTATCCCTAACCTTAACACTAATGCTAAACCTAATGCTAACTCAAACTCAAACCCTAAACATAACCCTAACCCTAACCATAACCATAACCCTAAGCCTAGCCCTAACTCAAACACTAACCCTATAGCTAACCCAAACCCTAAGCATAACTCTAACCCTAACCCTAAACCTAACCCTAACTCAAACCCTAACCCTAACCCAAACCCTAACCCTAACACTAACCCTAACCCTAACCCTAACCCTAACCCTAACCCTAACCCAAACCCTAACCCTTACCCAAACCCTAAACCTAAACCTAACCCTAACCCTAATCCTAACCCTAACCCTAACTCAAAAACTAACCCTAACTCGAACCCTAACCCAAACCCTAATTCTCACCCTAACGCTAACCCAAATCCTAAACCTAACCCTATTCCTAACCGTAACCCTAAACCTAACCTTAACCCAAACCCTAACCCCAAACCTAACCCTAACCCTAACTCAAACTCTAACCCTAACTCGAACACTAACCCTAACCCAAACACTAACCCAAACCCTAACAATAACCCTAACCCTATTCCTAACCCTAACCCTAACCCTAACCCTAACCCTAACCCTAACCCTATTCCTAACACTAACCCTAAACCCTAAGCCTAACCAATACCCTAAATATAACCTTCACGCTAACCCTAACCCTAACCCAAACCCTAACCCTAAACCTAACCAAAAACCTAAACCTAACCCTAACCCAAACCCTAACCCTAACCCTATTCCTAACATTAACCCTAAACCTTAACTTAACCCAAACTCTAACCCAAACCCTAACCCTAACCCTAACCATAACCCTAACCCAAACCCTAACCCAAATCCTAACCCTAACCCTAACCTTAACCCTAAACCTAACTCAAACACTAACCCTAACGGTAACCCAAAACCTAACTCTAAACCTAACCCTAACCCTTATCCTAACCCTAAACCTAACCCAAAAAATAACACTAACCCTAAACCAAACCCTAACCCTAACCCTAACCCTAACCCTTACCCAAACTCTAAACCTAAACCTAAGCCTAATCTAATCCTAACCCTAACCCTAACCCAAAAACAAACCCTAACTCGAACCCTAACCCAAACCCGAATCCTAACCCTAACTCTAACCCAAACCCTAACCCTAACCCTATTCCTAACCCTAACCCTAAACCTAACCTTAACCCAAACCCTAACCCACACCCTAACCATAAACTTAACCCTAACTCAAACTCTAACCCTAACTCGAACCTTAACCCTAACCCAAACACTAACCCAAACCCTAACAATAACCCTAACACTATTCCTAACCCTAACCCTAACCCTAACCCTAACCCTAACCCTTACCCTAACCCTAACCCTAACCCTATTCCTAACCCTAACCCTAAACCCTAAGCCTAACCAATACCCTAAACATAACCTTCAAGCTAAACCTAACCCTAACCCAAACCCTAACCCTAACCCTAAACCTAACCAAAAACCTAAACCTAACCCTAACCCTAACCCTAACCCAAACCCTAACCCTAACACTAACCCTAACCCTAACACTAACCCAAATCCTAACCCTAACATTAACCCAAACCAAAACCCTAAACCTAACTCTAATCCTAACCCTAACCCTAATCAAAACCCTAACATTAAACCTAACCCTAACCCTAACCCAAAACCTAAACCTAACCCTAATCCTAACCCTAACCCTAACCCTAACACAAAACCTAACCCTAACCCTAACACAAACCCAACCCCTAACCCTAACACTAAACCTAATCCTAATTCTAACCCGAACCCAAACCATAACCCTAACCCTAACCCTAACCCTAACCCTAAACCTAACATTAACCCTAACCCTATCCCAAACACTAACTCTAACCCTAAACCTAACCCTAACCCTAATCCTAACCCTATCCCTAACCCTAACACTAACCCTAACCCAAAACCACACCGTAACCACAAACCTAACTCAAACCCTAACCTTAAACCTAACCCAAACCCAAAGCCTAACCCTAACCTTAACCCTAAACCAAACCCTAAACCTAACCCTAAACCTAACCCTAACCCAAACCCTAACCCTAACACTAACCGAACCCTAACTCAAACCCTAACCATAACCCTAACCCTAACCCTCACCCAAACCCTAACCCTAACACTAACCCTAACCCTAACACTAACCCAAATCCTAACCCTAACCCTAACCCAAACCAAAACCCTAACCCTAACTCTAAATCTAATCCTAACCCTAACCCTAACACTAATCCTAACCCTAACCCTAACCCTAACACAAACCCAACCAGTAACCCTAACCCTAAAACTAATCCTAATTCTAACCCGAACCCAAACCATAACCCTAACCCTAAACTTAACCCAAAACCTAAACCTAACACTAACCCTAACCCTAAACCAAACCCTAACTCTAACCCTAAACCTAACCCTAATCCTAATCCTAAACCTATCCCTAACCCTAACACTAACCCTAACCCAAAACCACACCGTAACCACAAATCTAACCCAAACCCTAACCTTAAACCTAACCCAAACCCAAACCCTAACCTTAACCCTAACCCAAACCCTAAACCTAAACCGTAACCCTAAACCTAACCCTAACCCTATTCATAACCCTAACCCTAACCCTAACATTAACCCAAACCCTAACCCTAAACCTAACCCTAACCCAAACCCTAATCAAACCCTAACCCTAACCCAAACACTAACCCTAACACTAACCCTAACCGTAATCCTAAACCTAACCCAAACCTTAACCCAAAAAGTAAACCTAACCCTAAACCTAACCCTAACCCAAAACCTAACCTTAACCCAAATCCTAATCCTAACCCTAACCCTAATCCTAAACCTAACTCTAACCCTAACCCAAACCCTAACCCTAACCCTAACCCTAAACCAAACCCTAACCCTAACCCTAACCCTAACCCTAACCCAAACCATAACACTAACCATAACCTTAACCCTAATGCTAAGCCTAAACCTAACTCAAACTCAAACCTAACCCTAAACCTAACCCTAACCCAAACCCTAACCCTAACACTAACCTAACCCTAACTCAAACCCTAACCATAACCCTAACCCTAACCCTAACCCAAACCCTAACCCTAACACTATCCCTAACCCTAACACTAACCCAAATCCTAACCCTAACCCTAACCCAAACCAAAACCCTAACCCTAACTCTAACTCTAATCCTAAACCTAACCCTACTCCTAACCCTAACCCTAACCCTAATCCTAACCCTAACCCTAACCCTAACACAAACCCAACCTCTAACACTAACCCTAACCCTAACCCAAACCCTAACCCTAACACTAAACCTAAACCTAACCCTAACCCTAACTCAAACCCTAACCCTAAAACTTACCCAAACTCAAACACTAACCCTAACCCTAACCCTAACCCAAACCCTAACCCAAATCCTAACCCTAACCCTAACCCTAACCATAACCCTAACCCTAACCCTAACTCAAACACTAACCCTAACCCTAACAAAAACCCTAACCCTAAACCTAACATTAACCCTTATCCTAACCCTAAACCTAACCCAAAAAATAACCCTAACCCTAAACCAAACCCTAACCCTAACCCTAACCCTAACCCAAACCCTAACCCTTACCCAAACCCTAAACCTAAACCTAACCCTAACCCGAATCCTAACCCTAACCCTAACCCAAAAACTAACCCTAAACCAAACCCTAACCCTAACCCTATTCCTAACCCTAACCCTAAAGCTAACCTTAACCCAATCCCTAACCCAAACCCTAACCCTAAACTTAACCCTAACTCAAATTCTAACCCTAATTCGAACCCTAACCCTAACCCAAACACTAACCAAACCCTAACAATAACATTACCCTAACCCTATTCCTAACACTAACCCTAACCCAAACCCTACCCCTAAACCTATTCCTAACCCTAACCCTAAACCCTAACCCTAACCAATACCCTAAACAAAAACTTCACGCTAACCCTAACCCTAACCCAAACCCTAACCCTAACCCTAAACCTAACCAAAAACCTAAACCTAACCCTAACCCTAACCCTAACCCAAACCCTAACCCTAACACTAACCCTAACCCTAACACTAACCCAAATCCTACCCCTAACATTAACCCAAACCAAAACCCTAAACTTAACTCTAAACCTAACCCTAACCCTAATCAAAACCCTAACATTAAACCTAACCCTAACCCTAACCCAAAACCTAAACCTAACCCTAATCCTAAACCTAACCCTAACACTACTCCTAACCCTAACCGAACCCTAACTCAAACCCTAACCATAACCCTAACCCAAACCCTAACCCTAACCCTAACCCTAACCCTAACCCAAACCCTAACACTAACCCAAACCCTAATCCTCACCCTAACGCTAACCCAAACCCTAAACCTAACCCTATTCCTAACTCTAACCCTAAACCTAACCTTAACCCAAACCCTAACCCAAAACCTAACCCTAACCCTAACTCAAACTCTAACCCTAACTCGAACCCTAACCCTAACCCAAACACTAACCCAAACCCTAACAATAACCCTAACCCTATTCCTAACCCTAACCCTAACCCTAACCCTAACCCTAACCCTAACCCTAACCCTAACCCTATTCCTAACCCTAACCCTAAACCCTAAGCCTAACCAATACCCTAAACATAACCTTCACGCTAACCCTAACACTAACCCAAACCCTAACCCTAAACCTAACCAAAAACCTAAACCTAACCCTAACCCAAACCCTAACCCTAACCCTATTCCTAACATAACCCTAAACCTAAACTTAACCCAAACCCTAACCCAAACCCTAACCCTAACCCTAACCCTAACCATAACCCTAACCCAAACCCTAACCCAAATCCTAACCCTAACCCTAACCCTAACCCTAACCCTAACTCAAACACTAACCCTAACGCTAACACAAAACCTAACTCTAAAACTAACCCTAACCCTTATCCTAACCATAAACCTAACCCAAAAAATAACACTAACCCTAAACCAAACCCTAACCCTAACCCTAACCCTAACCCTTACCCAAACCCAAAACCTAAACCTAAGCCTAATCTAATCCTAACCCTAACCCTAACCCAAAAACAAACCCTAACCCTAACCCTAACCCTAACCCAAACCCTAATCCTTACCCTAACCCTAACCCAAACCCTAACCCTAACCCTATTCCTAACCCTAACCCTAAGCCTAACCTTAACCCAAACCCTAACCCACACCCTAACCCTAAACTTAACCCTAACTCAAACTCTAACCCTAACTCGAACCTTAACCCTAATCCAAACACTAACCCAACCCCTAACACTATCCCTGACCCTACCCCTACCCCTAACCCTAACCCTAAACCTAACACTATTCCTAACCCTAACCCTAAACCCTAAGCCTAACCAATACCCTAAACATAACCTCCAAGCTAACCCTAACCCTAACCCAAACCCTAACCCTAAACCTAAACCTAACCAAAAACCTAAACCTAACCCTAACCCTAACCCTAACCCAAACCCTATCACTAACACTAACCCTAAACCTAACACTAACCCAAATCCTCACCCTAACATTAACCCAAACCAAAACCCTAAACCTAACTCTAATCCTAACCCTAACCCTAATCAAAACCCTAACATTAAACCTAACCCTAACCCTAACCCAAAACCTAAACCTAACCCTAATCCTAACCCTAACCCTAACCCTAATCCTAACCCTAACCCTAACCCTAACACAAACCCAACCCCTAACCCTAACACTAACCCTAATCCTAATTCTAACCCGAACCCAAACCATTACCCTAACCCTAACCCTAACCCTAAACCTAACCCTAAACATAACATTAACCCTAACCCTAACCCAAACACTACCTCTATCCCTAAACCTAACCCTAACCCTAATCCTAACCCTATCCCTAACCCTAACACTAACCCTAACCCAAAACCACACCGTAACCACAAACCTAACTCAAACCCTAATCTTAAACCTAACCCAAACTCAAAGCCTAACCCTAACCTTAACCCTAAACCAAAGGCTAAACCTAACCCTAATCCTAACCCTACCCCAAACCCTAACCCTAACACTGACCGAATCCTAACTCAAACCCTAACCATAACCCTAACCCTAACCCTAACCCAAACCCTAACCCTAACACTAACCCTATCCCTAACACTAACCCAAATCCTAATCCTAACCCTGTCCCAAACCAAAACCCTAACCCTTACTCTAACTCTAATCCTAAACCTAACCCTAATCCTAACCCTAACCCTAACACTAATCCTAACCCTAACCCTAACCCTAACACAAACCCAACCCGTAACACTAACCCTAAAACTAATCCTAATTCTAACCCGAACCCAAACCATAACCCTAACCCTAAACTTAACCCAAAACCTAAACCTAACACTAACCCTAACCCTAAAACAAACCCTAACTCTAACCCTAAACCTAACCCTAATCCTAATCCTAACCCTATCCCTAACCCTAACACTAACCCTAACCCAAAACCACACCGTAACCACAAACCTAACTCAAACCCTAACCTTAAACCTAACCCAAACCCAAACCCTAACCTTAACCCTAAACCAAACCCTAAACCTAATCCGTAACCCTAACCCTAATCCTAACCCTATTCCTAACCCTAACCCTAACCCTAACATTAACCCAAACCCTAACCCTAAACCTAACCCTAACCCAAACCCTAATCAAACCCTAACCCTAAACCAAACACTAACCCTAACACTAACCCTAACCGTAATCCTAAACCTAACCCTAACCTTGACCCAAAAAGTAAACCTAACCCTAAACCTAACCCTAACCCCAAACCTAACCTTAACCCAAATCCTAATCCTAACCCTAACCCTAATCCTAAACCTAACTCTAACCCTAACCCAAACCCTAACCCTAACCCTAAACCTAAACCAAACCCTAACCCTAACCCTAACCCTAACCCTAACCCAAACCATAACACTAACCCTAACCTTAACCCTAATGCTAAGCCTAAACCTAACTCAAACTCAAACCTAACCCTAAAATTAACCCTAACCCAAACCCTAATCCTAACACTAACCTAACCCTAACTCAAACCCTAACCATAACCCTAACCCTAACCCTAACCCAAACCCTAACCCTAACACTAACCCTAACCCTAACACTAACCCAAATCCTAACCACTAACCCTAACCCAAACCAAAACCCTAACCCTAACTCTAACTCTAATCCTAAACATAACCCTACTCCTAACCCTAACCCTAACCCTAATCCTAACCCTAACCCTAACCCTAACACAAATCCAACCTCTAACACTAACCCTAACCCTAACCCAAACCCTAACCCTAACCCTAAACCTAAACCTAACCCTAACCCTAAGTCAAACCCTAACCCTAAACCTTACCCTAACTCAAACCCTAACCCTAACCCTAACCCTAACCCTAACCCAAACCCTAACCCAAATCCTAACCCTAACACTAAACCTAACCATAACCCTAACCCTAACCCTAACTCAAACACTAACCCTAACCCTAACAAAAACCCTAACCATAAACCTAGCCCTAACCCTTATCCTAACCCTAAACCTAACCCAAAAAATAACCCTAACCCTAAACCAAACCCTAACCCTAAACCTAACCCTAACCCTAACCCAAACCCTAACCCTTACCCAAACCCTAAACCTAAACCTAACCCTAACCCGAATCCTAACCCTAACCCTAACCCAAAAACTAACCCTAACCCAAACCCTAACCCTAACCCTATTCCTAACCCTAACCCTAAAGCTAACCTTAACCCAAACCCTAACCCAAACCCTAACCCTAAACTTAACCCTAACTCAAACTCTAACCCTAATTCGAACCCTAACCCTAACCCAAACACTAAACAAACCATAACAATAACCCTAACCCTAACCCTATTCCTAACACTAACCCTAACCCTAACCCTAACACTAAACCTATTCCTAACCCTAACCCTAAACCCTAACCCTAACCAATACCCTAAAGAAAACCTTCACGCTAACCCTAACCCTAACTCAAACCCTAACCCTAACCCTACACCTAACCAAAAACCTAAACCTAACCCTAACCCTAACCCTAACCCTAACCCAAACCCTAACCCTAACACTAACCCTAACCCTAACACTAACCCAAAGCCTAACCCTAACATTAACAACATCCAACTCCCTCAACTTAACTCTAATCCTACCCCTAACCCTAATCAAAACCCTAACATTAAACCTAACCCTAACCCTAACCCAAAACCTAAACCTAACCCTAATCCTAAACCTAAACCTAACACTACTCCTAACCCTAACCGAACCCTAACTCAAACCCTAACCATAACCCTAACCCAAACCCTAACCCTAACCCTAACAGTAACCCTAACCCAAAACCACACCGTAACCACAAACCTAACTCAAACCCTAACCTTAAACCTAACCCAAACCCAAAGCCTAACCCTAACCTTAACCCTAACCCTAACCCTAACCCTAACCCTAACCCTAAGTCAAACCCTAACCCTAAACCTAACCCAAACCCTAAACCTAAACCTAACCCTAACCCTAACCCTAACCCTAACCCTAAACAAAACCTAACCCTAACCCAAACACTAACCTTAACACTAAGCCTAACCCTAACACTATCACTAACCCTAACCCTAACCCTAATCATAACCGAAACCCAAACCCTAACCCTAACCCTAACCTTAACCCTAATGCTAAACCTAATCATAACTCAAACTCAAACCCTAAACCTAACCCTAACCCTAACCCTAACCATAACCCTAACCCTAACCCTAAATCAAACACTAACCCTAACCCTAACCCAAACCCTAACCCTAACACTAACCCTAACCCTAACCCTAACTCAAACTCTAACCTTAACCCAAAACCTAACCCTAACACTAACCCTAACCCTAACCCTAACCCTAACCCTAACTCAAACCCTAACCCTTACCCAAACCCTAAACCTAAACCTAACCCTAACCCTAATCCTAACCCTAACCCTAACCGAAAAACTAACCCTAACTCGAACCCTAACCCAAACCCTAATCCTCACCCTAACGCTAACCCAAACCCTAAACCTAACCCTATTCCTAACCCTAACCCTAAACTTAACCTTAACCCAAACCCTAACCCAAAACCTAACCCTAACCCTAACTCAAACTCTAACCCTAACTCTAACCCTAACCCTAACCCAAACACTAACCCAAACCCTAACAATAACCCTAACCCTATTCCTAACCCTAACCCTAACCCTACCCCTAACCCTAACCCTAAACCTAACCCTAACCCTATTCCTAACCCTAACCCTAAACCCTAAGCCTAACCAATACCCTAAACATAACCTTCACGCTAACCCTAACCCTAACCCAAACCCTAACCCTAAACCTAACCAAAAACATAAACCTAACCCTAACCCAAACCCTAACCCTAACCCTATTCCTAACATTAACCCGAAACCTAAACTTAACCCAAACCCTAACCCAAACCCTAACCCTAACCCTAACCCTAACCCTAACCATAACCCTAACCCAAACCCTAACCCAAACCCTAACCCTAACCCTAACCCTAACCCTAACCCTAACTCAAACACTAACCCTAACGCTAACCCAAAACCTAACTCTAAACCTAACCCTAACCCTTATCCTAACCCTAAACCTAACCCAAAAAATAACACTAACCCTAAACCAAACTCTAACCCTAACCCTAACCCTAACCCTAACCCTTACCCAAACCCTAAACCTAAACCTAAGCCTAATCTAATCCTAAACCTAACCCTAACAAAAAAACAAACCCTAACTCGAACCCTAACCCAAACCCTAATCCTAACCCTAACCCTGACCCAAACCCTAACCCTAACCCTATTCCTTACCCTAACACTAAACCTAACCTTAACCCAAACCCTAGCCCACACCCTAACCCTAATCTTAACCCTAGCTCAAACTCTAACCCTTACTCGTTCCTTATCCCTAACCCAAACACTAGCCCAAACCCTAACAATAACCCTAACACTATTCCTAACACTAACCCTAACCCTAACCCTAACACTATTCCTAACCCTAATCCTAAACCCTAAGCCTAACCAATACCCTAAACATAACCTTCAAGCTAACCCTAACCCTAACAAAAACCCTAACCCTAACCCTAAACCTAACCAAAAACCTAAACCTAACCCTAACCGTAACCCTAACCCTAACCCAAACCCTAACCCTAACACTAACCCTAACCCTAACGCTAACCCAAATCCTAACCCTAACATTAACCCAAACCAAAACCCTAAACCTAACTCTAATCCTAACCCTAACCCTAATCAAAACCTTAACATTAAACCTAACCCTAACCCTAACCCAAAAACCTAAACCTAACCCTAATCCTAACCCTAACCCTAACCCTAACCCTAATCCTAACCCTAACCCTAACCCTAACACAAACCCAACCCCTAACCCTAACACTAACCCTAATCCTAATTCTAACCCGAACCCAAACCATAACCCTAACCCTAACCCTAACCCTAACCCTAAACATAACATTAACCCTAACCCTAACCCAAACACTAACTCTAACCCTAAACCTAACCCTAACCCTAATCCTAACCCTATCCCTAACCCTAACACTAACCCTAACCCAAAACCACACCGTAACCACAAACCTAACTCAAACCCTAACCTTAAACCTAACCCAAACCCAAAGCCTAACCCTAACCTTAACCCTAAACCAAACCCTAAACCTAACCCTAAACCTAACCCTAACCCAAACCCTAACCCTAACACTAACCGAACCCTAACTCAAACCCTAAACATAACCCTAACCCTAACCCTAACCCAAACCCTAACCCTAACACTATTCCTAACCCTAATCCTAAACCCTAAGCCTAACCAATACCCTAAACATAACCTTCAAGCTAACCCTAACCCTAACAAAAACCCTAACCCTAACCCTAAACCTAACCAAAAACCTAAACCTAACCCTAACCCTAACCCTAACCCAAACCCTAACTCTAACACTAACCCTAACCCTAACACTAACCCAAATCCTAACCCTAACATTAACCCAAACCAAAACCCTAAACCTAACTCTAATCCTAACCCTAACCCTAATCAAAACCTTAACATTAAACCTAACCCTAACCCTAACCCAAAACCTAAACCTAACCCTAATCCTACTCCTAACGCTAACCCTAACCCTAATCCTAACCCTAACCCTAACCCTAACACAAACCCAACCCCTAACCCTAACTCTAACCCTAATCCTAATTCTAACCCGAACCCAAACCATAACCCTAACCCTAACCCTAACCCTAACCCTAAACATAACATTAACCCTAACCCTAACCCAAACACTAACTCTAACCCTAAACCTAACCCTAACCCTAATCCTAACCCTATCCCTAACCCTAACACTAACCCTAACCCAAAACCACACCGTAACCACAAACCTAACTCAAACCCTAACCTTAAACCTAACCCAAACCCAAAGCCTAACCCTAACCTTAACCCTAAACCAAACCCTAAACCTAACCCTAAACCTAACCCTAACCCAAACCCTAACCCTAACACTAACCGAACCCTAACTCAAACCCTAAACATAACCCTAACCCTAACCCTAACCCAAACCCTAACCCTAACACTAACCCTAACCCTAACACTAACCCAAATCCTGACCCTAACCCTAACCCAAACCAAGACCCGAACCCTAACTCTAACTCTAATCCTAAACCTAACCCTAATCCTAACCCTAACCCTAACACTAATCCTAACCCTAACCCTAACCCTAACACAAACCCAACCCGTAACCCTAACCCTAAAACTAATCCTAATTCTAACCCGAACCCAAACTATAACCCTAACCCTAAACTTAACCCAAAACCTAAACCTAAAACTAACCCTAACCCTAAACCAAACCCTAACTCTAACCCTAAACCTAACCCTAATCCTAATCCTAACCCTATCCCTAACCCTAAAACTAAGCCTAACCCAAAACCACACCGTAACCACAAACCTAACTCAAACCCTAACCTTAAACCTAACCCAAACCCAAACCCTAACCTTAACCCTAAACCAAACCCTTAACCTAAACCGTAACCCTAACCCTAAATCTAACCCTATTCGTAACCCTAACCCTAACCCTAACATTAACCCAAAGCCTAACCCTAAACTTAACCCTAACCCAAACCCTAATCAAACCCTAACACTAACCCAAACACTAACCCTAACACTAACCCTAACCGTAATCCTAAACCTAACCCTAACCTTAACCCAAAAAGTAAACCTAACCCTAAACCTAACCCTAACCCAAAACCTAACCTTAACCCAAATCCTAATCCTAACCCTAACCCTAATCCTAAACCTAACTCTAACCCTAACCCTAACCCTAACCCTAACCCTAACCCTAACCCTAAACATACCATTAACCCTAACCCTAACCCAAACACTAACTCTAACCCTAAACCTAACCCTAACCCTAATCCTAACCATATCCCTAACCCTAACACTAACCCTAACCCAAAACCACACCGTAACCACAAACCTTACTCAAACCCTAACTTTAAACCTAACCCAAACCCAAAGCATAACCCTAACCTTAACCCTAAACCAAACCCTAAACCTAACCCTAAACCTAACCCTAAACCAAACCCTCACCCTGACACTAACCGAACCCTAACTCCAACCCTACCCATAAACCTAACCCTAACCCTAACACAAACCCTCACCCTAACACTAACCCTAACCCTAACACTCACCCAAATCCTAACCCTAACCCTAACCCAAACCAAAACGCTAACGCTAACTCTAACTCTAATCCTAAACCTAACCCTAATCCTAACCCTAACCCTAACACTAATCCTAACCCTAACCCTAACCCTAACACAAACCCAACCCGT
Source organism: Eospalax fontanierii (assembly GCA_035773235.1). NCBI lineage: Eukaryota > Metazoa > Chordata > Mammalia > Rodentia > Spalacidae > Eospalax > Eospalax fontanierii. The sequence continues at coordinate 7,383,116 of JAJHUQ010000035.1, read as the reverse complement.
AACCCTAACCCTAAAACTAATCCTAATTCTAACCCGAACCCAAACCATAACCCTAACCCTAAACTTAACCCAAAACCTAAACCTAACACTAACCCTAACCCTAAACCAAACCCTAACTCTAACCCTAAACCTAACCCTAATCCTAATCCTAACCTTATCCCTAACCCTAACCCTAACCCTAACCCAAACCCTAACCCTTACCCAAACCCTAAACCTAAACCTAACCCTAACCCGAATCCTAACCCTAACCCTAACCCAAAAACTAACCCTAACCCAAACCCTAACCCTAACCCTATTCCTAACCCTAACCCTAAAGCTAACCTTAACCCAAACCCTAACCCAAACCCTAACCCTAAACTTAACCCTAACTCAAACTCTAACCCTAATTCGAACCCTAACCCTAACCCAAACACTAAAGAAACCCTAACAATAACCCTAACTCTAACCCTATTCCTAACACTAACCCTGACCCTAACCCTAACCCTAACCCTAAACCTATTCCTAACCCTAACCCTAAACCCTAACCCTAACCAATACCCTAAAGAAAACCTTCACGCTAACCCTAACCCTAACCCAAACCCTAACTCTAACCCTAAACCTAACCAAAAACCTAAACCTAACCCTAACCCTAACCCTAACCCAAACCCTAACCCTAACACTAACCCTAACCCTAACACTAACCCAAATCCTAACCCTAACATTAACCCAAACCAAAACCCTAAACTTAACTCTAATCCTAACCCAAACCCTAATCAAAACCCTAACATTAAACCTAACCCTAACCCTAACCCAAAACCTAAACCTAACCCTAATCCTAAACCTAAACCTAACACTACTCCTAACCCTAACCGAACCCTAACTCAAACCCTAACCATAACCCTAACCCAAACCCTAACCCTAACCCTAACCCTAACCCAAACCCTAACACTAACCCAAACCCTAACCCTAACCCTAAACCAAACCAAAACCCTAACCCTAACTCTAATCCTAACCCTAACCCTAACCCTAACCCTAACCCTAACCCTAAGTCAAACCCTAACCCTAACTCTAACCCAAACCCTAAACCTAAACCTAACCCTAACCCTAACCCTAACCCTAACCCTAACCAAAAGCTAACCCTAACCCAAACACTAACCTTAACACTAAGCCTAACCCTAACACTATCACTAACCCTAACCCTAACCCTAATCATAACCGAAACCCAAAACCTAACCCTAACCCTAACCTTAACCCTAATGCTAAACCTAATCATAACTCAAACTCAAACCCTAAACCTAACCCTAACCCTAACCCTAACCATAACCCTAACCCTAACCCTAACTCAAACACTAACCCTAACCCTAACCCAAACCCTAACCCTAACCCTAACACTAACCCTAACCCTAACAATAACTCAAACCCTAACCCTAACCCAAAACCTAACCCTAACACTAACCCTAACCCTAACCCTAACCCTAACTCAAACCCTAACCCTTACCCAAACCCTAAACCTAAACCTAACCCTAACCCTAATCCTAACCCTAAGCCTAACCCTAAAACTAACCCTAACTCGAACCCTAACCCAAACCCTAATCCTCACCCTAACGCTAACCCAAACCCTAAACCTAACCCTATTCCTAACCCTAACCCTAAACCTAACCTTAACCCAAACCCTAACCCAAAACCTAACCCTAACCCTAACTCAAACTCTAACCCTAACTCTAACCCTAACCCTAACCCAAACACTAACCCAAACCCTAACAATAACCGTAACCCTATTCCTAACCCTAACCCTAAACCCTAAACCTAACCAATACCCTAAACATAACCTTCACGCTAACCCTAACCCTAACCCAAACCCTAACCCTAAACCTAACCAAAAACCTAAACCTAACCCTAACCCAAACCCTAACCCTAACCCTATTCCTAACATTAACCCGAAACCTAAACTTAACCCAAACCCTAACACAAACCCTAACCCTAACCCTAACCCTAACCATAACCCTAACCCAAACCCTAACCCCAAACCCTAACCCTAACCCTAACCCTAACCCTAACCCTAACTCAAACACTAACCCTAACGCTAACCCAAAACCTAACTCTAAACCTAACCCTAACCCTTATCCTAACCCTAAACCTAACCCAAAAAATAACACTAACCCTAAACCAAACCCTAACCCTAACCCTAACCCTAACCCTTACCCAAACCCTAAACCTAAACCTAAGCCTAATCTAATCCTAAACCTAACCCTAACAAAAAAACAAACCCTAACTCGAACCCTAACCCAAACCCTAATCCTAACCCTAACCCTAACCCAAACCCTAACCCTAACCCTATTCCTAACCCTAGCCCTAAACCTAACCTTAACCCAAACCCTAACCCACACCCTAACCCTAAACTTAACCCTAACTCAAACTCTAACCCTAACTCGAACCTTAACCCTAACCCAAACACTAACCCAAACCCTAACAATAACCCTAACACTATTCCTAACACTAACCCTAACCCTAACCCTAACACTATTCCTAACCCTAATCCTAAACCCTAAGCCTAACCAATACCCTAAACATAACCTTCAAGCTAACCCTAACCCTAGTCCAAACCCTAACCCTAGCCCTTGACCTGACCAAAAACCTAAACCTAACCCTATCTCTAACCCTAACCCAAACCCTAACCCTAACACTAACCCTAACCCTAACACTAACCCAAATCCTAACCCTAACATTAACCCAAACCAAAACCCTAAACCTAACTCTAATCCTAACCCTAACCCTAATCAAAACCTTAACATTAATCCTAACCCTACCCCTAACCCAAAACCTAAACCTAACCCTAATCCTAACCCTAACCCTAACCCTAATCCTAACCCTAACCCTAACCCTAACACAACCCAACCCCTAACCCTAACACTAACCCTAATCCTAATTCTAACCCGAACCCAAACCATAACCCTAACCCTAACCCTAACCCTAACCCTAAACATAACATTAACCCTAACCCTAACCCAAACACTAACTCTAACCCTAAACCTAACCCTAACCCTAATCCTAACCCTAACACTAACCCTAACCCAAAACCACACCGTAACCACAAACCTAACTCAAACCCCTAACCTTAAACCTAACCCAAACCCTAACCCTAACACTAACCGAACCCTAACTCAAACCCTAACCATAACCCTAACCCTAACCCTAACCCAAACCCTAACCCTAACACTAACCCTAACCCTAACACTAACCCAAATCCTAACCCTACCCCTAACCCAAACCAAAACCCTAACCCTAACTCTAACTCTAATCCTAAACCTAACCCTAATCCTAACCCTAACCCTAACACTAATCCTAACCCTAACCCTAACCCTAACACAAACCCAACCCGTAACCCTAACCCTAAAACTAATCCTAATTCTAACCCGAACCCAAACTATAACCCTAACCCTAAACTTAACCCAAAACCTAAACCTAAAACTAACCCTAACCCTAAACCAAACCCTAACTCTAACCCTAAACCTAACCCTAATCCTAATCCTAACCCTATCCCTAACCCTAAAACTAAGCCTAACCCAAAACCACACCGTAACCACAAACCTAACTCAAACCCTAACCTTAAACCTAACCCAAACCCAAACCCTAACCTTAACCCTAAACCCAAACCCTTAACCCAAACCGTAACCCTAACCCTAAACCTAACCCTATTCCTAACCCTAACCCTAACCCTAACATTAACCCAAACCCTAACCCTAAACTTAACCCTAACCCAAACCCTAATCAAACCCTAACACTAACCCAAACACTAACCCTAACACTAACCCTAACCGTAATCCTAAACCTAACCCTAACCTTAACTCAAAAAGTAAACCTAACCCTAAACCTAACCCTAACCCAAAACCTAACCTTAACCCAAATCCTAATCCTAACCCTAACCCCTAATCCTAAACCTAACTCTAACCCTAACCCAAACCCTAACCCTAACCCTAACCCTAACCCTAACCCTAACCCTAAACATAACATTAACCCTAACCCTAACCCAAACACTAACTTTAACCCCTAAACCTAAACCTAACCCTAATCCTAACCCTATCCCTAACCCTAACACTAACCCTAAACCAAAACCACACCGTAACCACAAACCTAACTCAAACCCTAACTTTAAACCTAACCCAAACCCAAAGCCTAACGCTAACCTTAACCCTAAACCAAACCCTAAACCTAACCCTAAACCTAACCCTAACCCAAACCCTAACCCTAACACTAACCGAACCCTAACTCAAACCCTAACCATAAACCTAACCCTAACCCTAACCCAAACCCTAACCCTAACACTAACCCTAACCCTAACACTAACCCAAATCCTAACCCTAACCCTAACCCAAACCAAAACGCCTAACCCTAACTCTAACTCTAATCCTAAACCTATCCCTAATCCTAACCCTAACCCTAACACTAATCCTAACCCTAACCCTAACCCTACCACAAACCCAACCCGTAACCCTAACCCTAAAAACTAATCCTAATTCTAACCCGAACCCAAACCATAACCCTAACCCTAAACTTAACCCAAAACCTAAACCTAACACTAACCCTAACCCTAAACCCAAACCCTAACTCTAACCCTAAACCCTAACCCTAATCCTAATCCTAACCCTATCCCTAACCCTAACACTAACCCTAACCAAAACCACACCGTAACCACAAACCTAACTCAAACCCTAACCTTAAAGCTAACCCAAACCCAAACCCTAACCTTAACACTAAACCGAACCCTAAACCTAAACCGTACCCTAAGCCTAACCCTAACCCTATTCCTAACCCTAACCATAACCCTAACATTAACCCAAACTCTAACCCTAAACCTAACCCTAACCCAAACCCTAATCAAACCCTAACCCTAACCCAAACACTAACCATAACACTAACCCTAACCGTAATCCTAAACCTAACCCTAACCTTAACCCAAAAAGTAAACCTAACCCTAAACCTAACCCTAACCCAAAACCTAACCTTAACCCAAATCCTAATCCTAACCCTAACCCTAATCCTAAACCTAACTCTAACCCTAACCCAAACCCTAACCCTAACCCTAACCCTAAACCAAATCCTAACCCTAACCCTAACCCTAACCCTAACCCAAACCATAACACTAACCCTAACCTTAACCCTAATGCTAAGCCTAAAACCTAACTCAAACTCAACCTAACCCTAAACCTAACCCTACCCAAACCCCTAACCCTAACACAAACCCAACCTCTATCACTAACCCTAACCCTAACCCAAACCCTAACCCTAACCCTAAACCTAAACCTAACCCTAACCCTAACTCAAACCCTAACCCTAAACCTTACCCTAACTCAAACTCTAACCGTAACCCTAACCCTAACCCTAACCCTAACCCTAACACTAACCCAAACCCTAACCCAAATCCTAACCCTAATCCTAACTCTGACCATAACCCTGGCCATAACCCTAACTCAAACACTAACCCTAACCCTAACAAAAACCCTAACCCTAAACCTAACCCTAACCTTATCCTAAGCCTAAACCTAACCCAAAAAAATAACCCTAACCCTAAACCAAACCCTAACCCTAACCCTAACCCTAACCCTAACCCCTAACCCAAAACCCTAACCCTTACCCAAA
>JAJHUQ010000035.1:7292500-7375000 GCA_035773235.1 Eospalax fontanierii | reverse complement strand
CTAACCCTCACCCTAACCCTAACCCCAAACCTAACCAAAAACCTAATCCTAACCCTAACCCAAACCCTAACCCTAACCCTATTCCTAACATTAACCCTAAACCTAAACTTAACCCTAACCCTAACCCTAACCCTAACCCTAACCCTAACCCTAATCCTAACCCTAACCCTAACCCTAACACAATCCCAACCCCTAACCCTAATCCTAATTCTAACCCGAACCCAAACCATAACCCTAACCCTAACCCTAACCCTAACCCTAAACATAACATTAACAATAACCCTAACCCAAACACTAACTCTAACCCTAAACCTAACCCTAATCCTAATCCTAACCCTATCCCTAACCCTAACACTAACCCTAACCCAAAACCACACCGCAACCACAAACCTAACTCAAACCCTAACCTTAAACCTAACCCAAACCCAAAGCCTAACCCTAAACTTAACCCTAAACCAAACCCTAAACCTAACCCTAAACCTCACCCTAACCCAAACCCTAACCCTAACACTAACCGAACCATAACTCAAACCCTAACCATAACCCTAACCCTAACCCTAACCCAAACCCTAACCCTAACACTAACCCTAACCCTAACACTAACCCAAATCCTAACCCTAACCCTAACCCAAACCAAAACCCTAACCCTAACTCTAACTCTAATCCTAAACCTAACCCTAATCCTAACCCTAAACCTAACACTAACCCTAACCCTAACACTAACCCAAATCCTAACCCTAACATTAACCCAAGCCAAAATCCTAAACTTAACTCTAATCCTAACCCTAACCCTAATCAAAACCCTAACATTAAACCTAACCCTAAACCTAACCCAAAACCTAAACCTAACCCTAATCCTAAACCTAACCCTAACACTACAACTAACCCTAACCGAACCCTAACTCAAACCCTAACCATAACCCTAACCCAAACCCTAACCCTAACCCTAACCCTATCCCTAACCCAAACCCTAACACTAACCCAAACCCTAACCCTAACCCTAAACCAAACCAAAACCCTAACCCTAACTCTAATCCTAACCCTAACCCTAACCCTAACCCTAACCCTAACCCTAACTCAAACCCTAACCCTAACCCTAACCCAAACCCTAAACCTAAACCTAACCCTAACGCTAACCCTAACCCTAACCCTAACCCAAAACCTAACCCTAACCCAAACACTAACCTTAACACTAAGCCTAACCCTAACACTATCACTAACCCTAACCCTAACCCTAATCATAACCGAAACCCAAACCCGAACCCTAACCCTAACCTTAACCCTAATGCTAAACCTAATCATAACTCAAACTCAAACCCTAAACCTAACCCTAACCCTAACCCTAACCATAACCCTAACCCTAACCCTAACTCAAACACTAACCCTAACCCTAACCCAAACCCTAACCCTAACCCTAACCCTAACCCTAACCCTAACCCTAACTCAAACCCTAACCCTAACCCAAACCCTAACCCTAACACTAACCCTAACCCTAACCCTAACCCTAACCCTAACCCTAACTCAAACCCTAACCCTTACCCAAACCCTAAACCTAAACCTAACCCTAACCCTAATCCTAACACTAACCCTAACCCAAAAACTAACCCTAACTCGACCCCAAACCCAAACCCTAATCCTCACCCCAACTCTAACCCAAACCCTAAACCTACCCCTATTCCTAACCCTAACCCTAAACCTAACCTTAACCCAAACCCTAACCCAAAACCTAACCCTAACCCTAACTCAAACTCTAACCCTAACTCGAACCCTAACCCTAACCCAAACATTAACCCAAACCCTAACAATAACCCTAACCCTATTCCTAACCCTAACCCTAACCCTAACCCTAACCCTAACCCTATTCCTAACCCTAACCCAAACCCTAACCCTAAACCTAACCAAAAACCTAAACCTAACCCTAACCCAAACCCTAACCCTAACCCTATTGCTAACATTAACCCTAAACCTAAACTTAACCCTAACCCTAACCCTAACCCTAACCCTAACCCTAACCCTAATCCTAACCCTAACCCTAACCCTTACACAAACCCAACCCCTAACCCTAATCCTAATTCTAACCCGAACCCAGACCATAACCCTAACCCTAACCCTAACCCTAACCCTAAACATAACATTAACCCTAACCCTAACCCAAACACTAACTCTAACCCTAAACCTAACCCTAATCCTAATCCTAACCCTATCCCTAACCCTAACACTAACCCTAACCCAAAACCACACCGCAACCACAAACCTAACTCAAACCCTAACCTTAAACCTAACCCAAACCCAAAGCCTAACCCTAAACTTAACCCTAAACCAAACCCTAAACCTAACCCTAAACCTAACCCTAACCCAAACCCTCACCCTAACACTAACCGAACCATAACTCAAACCCTAACCATAACCCTAACCCTAACCCTAACCCAAACCCTAACCCTAACACTAACCCTAACCCTAACACTAACCCAAATCCTAACCCTAACCCTAACCCAAAACAAAACCCTAACCCTAACTCTAACTCTAATCCTAAACCTAACCCTAACACTAATCCTAACCCTAACCCTAACCCTAACACAAACCCAACCCGTAACCCTAACCCTAAAACTAATCCTAATTCTAACCCGAACCCAAACCATAACCCTAACCCTAAACTTAACCCAAAACCTAAACCTAACACTAACCCTAACCCTAAACCAAATCCTAACTCTAACCCTAAACCTAACCCTAATCCTAATCCTAACCCTATCCCTAACCCTAACACTAACCCTAACCCAAAACCACACCGTAACCACAAACCTAACTCAAACCCTAACCTTAAACCTAACCCAAACCCAAACCCTAATCTTAACCCTAAACCAAACCCTAAAACTAAACCGTAACCCTAACCCTAACCCTAACCCTATTCCTAACGTTAACCCTAACCCTAACATTAACCCAAACCCTAACCCTAAACCTAACCCTAACCCAAACCCTAATCAAACCCTAACCCTAACCCAAACACTAACCCTAACACTAACCCTAACCGTAATTCTAAACCTAACCCTAACCTTAACCCAAAAAGTAAAACTAACCCTAAACCTAACCCTAACCCAAAAGCTAAACTTAACCCAAATCCTAATCCTAACCCTAACCCTAATCCTAAACCTAACTCTAACCCTAACCCAAACCCTAACCCTAACCCTAACCCTAACCCTAACCCTAACCCTAAACATAACATTAACCCTAACCCTAACCCAAACACTAACTCTAACCCTAAACCTAACCCTAACCCTAATCCTAACCCTATCCCTAACCCTAACACTAACCCTAACCCAAAACCACACCGTAACCACAAACCTAACTCAAACCCTAACTTTAAACCTAACCCAAACCCAAAGCCTAACCCTAATCTTAACCCTAAACCAAACCCTAAACCTAACCCTAACCCAAACCCTAACCCTAACACTAACCGAACCCTAACTCAAACCCTAACCATAACCCTAACCCTAACCCTAACCCTAACCCTAACCCAAACCCTAACACTAACCCTAACCTTAACCCTAATGCTAAGCCTAAAGCTAACTCAAACTCAAACCTAACCCTAAACCTAACCCTAACCCAAACCCTAACCCTAACACAAACCCAACCTCTAACACTAACCCTAACCCTAACCCAAAACCTAACCCTAAACCTAAACCTAAACCTAACCCTAACCCTCACTCACACCCTAACCCTAAACCTTACCCTAACTCAAACTCTAACCGGAACCCTAACCCTAACCCTTACCCCAACACTAACCAAAACCCTAACCCAAATCCTAACCCTAATCCTAACTCTAACCCTAACCCTAACCGAAACCATAACTCAAACACTAACCCTAACCCTAACAAAAACCCTAACCCTAAACCTAACCCTAACCCTTATCCTAACCCTAGACCTAACCCAAAAAATAACCCTAACCCTAACCCAACCCCTACCCCTAACCCTAACCTCAACCCTAACCCAAACCCTAACCCTTACCCAAACCCTAAACCTAAACCTAACCCTAACCCGAATCCTAACCCTAACCCTAACCCAAAAACTAACCCTAACCCAAACCCTAACCCTAACCCTATTCCTAATCCTAACCCTAAAGCTAAGCTTAACCCAAACCCTAACCCAAACCCTAACCCTAAACTTAACCCTAAGTCAAACTCTAACCCTAATTCGAAGCCTAACCCTAACCCAAACACTAACCAAACCCTAACAATAACCCTAACCCTAACCCTATTCCTAACACTAACCCTAACCCTAACCCTAACCCTAAACCTATTCCTAACCCTAACCCTAAATCCTAACCCTAACCAATACCCTAAACAAAACCTTCACGCTAACCCTAACCCTAACCCAAACCCTAACCCTAACCCTAAACCTAACCAAAAACCTAAACCTAACCCTCACCCTAACCCTAACCCAAACCGTAACCCTAACACTAACCCTAACCCTAACACTAACCCAAATCCTAACCCTAACATTAACCCAAACCAAAACCCTAAACTTAACTCTAATCCTAACCCTAACCCTAATCAAAACCCTAACATTAAACCTAACCCTAACCCTATCCCAAAACCTAAACCTAACCCTAATCCTAACCCTAACCCTAACACTAATCCTAACACTAACCCTAACCCTAACCCTAACACAAACCCAACCCCTAACCCTAACCCTAACCCTAACCCAAACCCTAAGCCTAAACCTAACCCTAACTCAAACCCTAACCCTAACCCTAACCATAACCCAAACCCTAACCCTAAATCTAACTCTAACCCTAATCCTAACCCTAACCCTAACCCAAAAACTAACCCTAACAATAACCCAAACCTTAACCCTAACCCTAACCCTAACCCTAAACCAAACCCTAACACTAGCCCAAACCCTAACCCTAGCCCTAACCAAACCAAAACCCTAACCCTAACTCTAATCCTAACCCTAACACAAACCCTAACCCTAACCCTAAACCTAACCAAAAACCTAAACCTAACCCTAACCCTAACCCTATCCCTAACTAACCCTAACCCTATTCCTAACCCTAACCCTAAAGCTAACCTTAACCCAAACCCTAACCCAAACCCTAACCCTAAACTTAACCCTAACTCAAACTCTAACCCTAATTCGAACCCTAACCCTAACCCAAACACTAACCAAACCCTAACAATAACCCTAACTCTAACCCTATTCCTAACACTATCCCTAACCCTAACCCTAACCCTAAACCTATTCCTAACCCTAACCCTAAACCCTAACCCTAACCAATACCCTAAACAAAACCTTCACGCTAAACCTAACCCTAACCCAAACCCTAACCCTAACCCTAAACCTAACCAAAAACCTAAACCTAACCCTAACCATAACCCTAACCCAAACCCTAACCCTAACACTAACCCTAACCCTAACACTAACCCAAATCCTAACCCTAACATTAACCCAAACCAAAACCCTAAACTTAACTCTAATCCTAACCCTAACCCTAATCAAAACCCTAACATTAAACCTAACCCTAACCCTAACCCAAAACCTAAACCTAACCCTAATCCTAAACCTAAACCTAACACTACAACTAACCCTAACCGAACCCTGACTCAAACCCTAACCATAACCCTAACCCAAACCCTAACCCTAACCCTAACCCTAACCCTAACCCAAACCCTAACACTAACCCAAACCCTAACCCTAACCCTAAACCAAACCAAAACCCTAACCCTAACTATAATCCTAACCCTAACCCTTACCCTAACCCTAACCCTAACCCAAACCCTAACTCAAACCCTAACCCTAACCCTAACGCAAACCCTGAACCTAAACCTAACCCTAACGCTAACCCTAACCCTAACCCTAACCCAAAACCTAACCCTAACCCAAACACTAACCTTAACACTAAGCCTAACCCTAACACTATCACTAACCCTAACCCTAACCCTAATCATAACCGAAACCCAAACCCTAACCCTAACCTTAACCCTAATGCTAAATCTAATCATAAGTCAAACTCAAACCCTAAACCTAACCCTAACCCTAACCCTAACCATAACCCTAACCCTAAACCTAACTCAAACACTAACCCTAACCCTAACCCAAACCCTAACCCTAACCCTAACCCTAACCCTAACTCAAACCCTAACCCTAAACCAAACCCTAACCCTAACACTAACCCTAACCCTAACCTTAACCCTAACCCTAACCCTAACCCTAACTCAAAACCTAACCCTTACCCAAACCCTAAACCTAAACCTAACCCTAACCCTAATCCTAACACTAACCCTAACCCAAAAACTAACCCTAACTCGAGCCCTAACCCAAACCCTAATCCTCACCCTAACGCTAACCCAAACCCTAAACCTAACCCTATTCCTAACCCTAACCCTAAACCTAACCTTAACCCAAACCCTAACTTAAAACCTAACCCTACCCCTACCTCAAACTCTAACCCTAACCCTTACACTAACCCTAACCCAAACCCTAACCCAAACCCTAACAATAACCCTAATCCTATTCCTAACCCTAACCCTAACCCTAACCCTAACCCTAACCCTAACCCTAACCCTATTCCTAACCCTAACCCTAAACCCTAAGCCTAACCAATACCCTAAACATAACCTTCACGCTAACCCTAACCCTAACCCAAACCCTAACCCTAAACCTAACCAAAAACCTAAACCTAACCCTAACCCAAACCCTAACCCTAACCCTATTCCTAACATTAACCCTAAACCTAAACTTAACCCTAACCCTAACCCTAACCCTAACCCTAACCCTAACCCTAATCCTAACCCTAACCCTAACCCTAACACAAACCCATCCCCGAACCCTAATCCTAATTCTAACCCGAACCCAAACCATAACCCTAACCCTAACCCTAACCCTAACCCTAAACATAACATTAACCCTAACCCTAACCCAAACACTTACTCTAACCCTAAACCTAACCCTAATCCTAATCCTAACCCTATCCCTAACCCTAACACTAACCCTAACCCAAAACCACACCGCAACCACAAACCTAACTCAAACCCTAACCTTAAACCTAACCCAAACCCAAAGCCTAACCCTAAACTTAACCCTAAACCAAACCCTAAACCTAACCCTAAACCTAACCCTAACCCAAACCCTAACCCTAACACTAACCGAACCCTAACTCAAACCCTAACCATAACCCTAACCCTAACCCTAACCCAAACCCTAACCCTAACACTAACCCTAACCCTAACACTAACCCAAATCCTAACCCTAACCCTAACCCAAACCAAAACCCTAACCCTAACTCTAACTCTAATCCTAAACCTAACCCTAATCCTAACCCTAACCCTAACACTAATCCTAACCCTAACCCTAACCCTAACACAAACCCAACCCGTAACCCTAAACCTAAAACTAATCCTAATTCTAACCCGAACCCAAACCATAACCCTATCCCTAAACTTAACCCAAAACCTAAACCTAACACTAACCCTAACCCTAAACCAAACCCTAACTCTAACCCTAAACCTAACCCTAATCCTAATCCTAACCCTACCCCTAACCCTAACACTAACCCTAACCCAAAACCACACCGTAACCACAAACCTAACTCAAACCCTAACCTTAAACCTACCCCAATCCCAAACCCTAACCTTAACCCTAAACCAAACCCTAACCCTAAACCGTAACCCTAACCCTAACCCTATTCCTAACCTTAAGCGTAACCCTAACATTAACCCAAACCCTAACCCTAAACCTAACCCTAACCCAAACCCTAATCAAACCCTAACCCTAACCCAAACACTAACCCTAACACTAACCCTAACCGTAATCCTAAACCTAACCCTAACCTTAACCCAAAAAGTAAACCTAACCCTAAACCTAACCCTAACCCAAAAGCTAACCTTAACCCTAATCCTAATCCTAACCCTAACCCTAATCCTAAACCTAACTCTAACCCTAACCCAAACCCTAACCCTAACACTAACCCTAACCCTAACCCTAACCCTAAACATAACATTAACCCTAACCCTAACCCAAACACTAACTCTAACCCTAAACCTAACCCTAACCCTAATCCTAACCCTATCCCTAACCCTAACACTAACCCTAACCCATAACCACACCGTAACCACAAACCTAACTCAAACCCTAACTTTAAACCTAACCCAAACCCAAAGCCTAACCCTAACCTTAACCCTAAACCAAACCCTAAACCTAACCCTAAACCTAACCCTAACCCAAACCCTAACCCTAACACTAACCGAACCCTAACTCAAACCCTAACCATAACCCTAACCCTAACCCTAACCCAAACCCTAAACCTAACACTAACCCTAACCCTAACACTAACCCAAATCCTAACCCTAAACCTAACCCAAACCAAGACCCTAACCCTAACTCTAACTCTAATCCTAAACCTAACCCTAATCCTAACCCTAACCCTAACACTAATCCTAACCCTAACCCTAACCCTAACACAAACCCAACCCGTAACCCTAACCCTAAAACTAATCTTAATTCTAACCCGAACCCAAACCATAACCCTAACCCTAAACTTAACCCAAAACCTAAACCTAACACTAACCCTAACCCTAAACCAAACCCTAACTCTAACCCTAAACCTAACCCTAATCCTAATCCAAACCCTATCCCTAACCCTAACACTAACCCTAACCCAAAACCACACCGTAACCACAAACCTAACTCAAACCCTAACCTTAAACCTAACCCAAACCCAAACCCTAAACTTAACACTAAACCAAACCCTAAAGCTAAACCGTAACCCTAACCCTAACCCTAACCCTATTCCTAACCCTAACCCTAACCCTAACATTAACCCAAACCCTAACCCTAAACCTAACCCTAACCCAAACCCTAATCAAACCCTAACCCTAACCCAAACACTAACCCTAACACTAACCCTAACCGTAATCCTAAACCTAACCCTAACCTTAACCCAAAAAGTAAACCTAACCCTAAACCTAACCCTAACCCAAAACCTAACCTTAACCCAAATCCTAATCCAAACCCTAACCCTAATCCTAAACCTAACTCTAACCCTAACCCAAACCCTAACCCTAACCCTAACCCTAAACCAAATCCTAACCCTAACCCTAACCCTAACCCTAACCCAAACCATAACACTAACCCTAACCTTAACCCTAATGCTAAGCCTTAACCTAACTCACACTCAAACCTAACCCTAAACCTAACCCTAACCCAAACCCTAACCCTAACACTAACCATAACCCTAACACTAACCCAAATCCTAACCCTAACCCTCACCCAAACCAAAACCCTAACCCTAACTCTAACTCTAAACCTAAACCTAACCCTATTCCTAACCCTAACCCTAACCCTAATCCTAACCCTAACCCTAACCCTAACACAAACCCAAACTCTAACACTAACCCTAACCCAAACCCTAACCCTAACCCTAAACCTAAACCTAACCCTAACCCTAACTCAAACCCTAACCCTAAACCTTACCCTAACTCAAACCCTAACCCTAACACTAACCCTAACCCTAACCCTAACCCAAACCCTAACCCAAATCCTAACCCTAACCCTAACCCTAACCATAACCCTAACCATAACCCTAACTCAAACACTAACCCTAACCCTAACAAAAACCCTAACCCTAAACCTAACCCTAACCCTTATCCTAACCCTAAACCTAACCCAAAAAATAACCCTAACCCTAAACCAAACCCTAACCCTAACCCTAACCCTAACCCTAACCCTAACCATAACCCAAACCCTAACCCTTACCCAAACCCTAAACCTAAACCTAACCCTAACCCGAATCCTAACCCTAACCCTAACCCAAAAACTAACCCTAACCCAAAACCTAACCCTAACCCTATTCCTAACCCTAACCCTAAAGCTAACCTTAACCCAAACCCTAACCCAAACCCTAACCCTAAACTTAACCCTAACTCAAATTCTAACCCTATTTCGAACCCTAACCCTAACCCAAACACTAACCAAACCCTAACAATAACCCTAACCCTAACCCTATTCCTAACACTAACCCTAACCCTAACCCTAACCCTAACCCTAAACCTATTCCTAACCCTAACCCTAAACCCTAACCCTAACCAATACCCTAAACAAAACCTTCACGCTAACCCTAACCCTAACCCAAACCCTAACCCTAACCCTAAACCTAACCAAAAACCTAAACCTAACCCTAACCCTAACCCTAACGCAAACCCTAACCCTAACACTAACCCTAACCCTAACACTAACCCAAATCCTAACCCTAACATTAACCCAAACCAAAACCCTAAACTTAACTCTAATCCTAACCCTAACCCTAATCAAAACCCTAACATTAAACCTAACCCTAACCCTAACACAAAACCTAAACCTAAAACTAATCCTAACCCTAACCCTAACACTAATCCTAACACTAACCCTAACCCTAACCCTAACACAAACCCAACCCCTAACCCTAACCCTAACCCTAACCCAAACCCTAAGCCTAAACCTAACCCTAACTCAAACCCTAACCCTAACCCTAACCCTAACCCAAACCCTAACCCTAAATCTAACCCTAACCCTAATCCTAACCCTAACCCTAACCCAAAAACTAACCCTAACAATAACCCAAACCCTAACCCTAACCCTAACCCTAACCCTAAACCAAACCCTAACACTAACCCAAACCCTAACCCTAACCCTCACCAAACCAAAACCCCAACCCTAACTCTAATCCTAACCCTAACACAAACCCTAACCCTAACCCTAAACCTAACCAAAAACCTAAACCTAACCCTAACCCTAACCCTAACCCAAACCCTAACACTAACCCTAACCCTAACACTAACCCAAATCCTAACCCTAATATTAACCCAAACCAAAGCCCTAAATCTAACTCTAATCCTAACCGTAACCCTAATCAAAACCCTAACATTAAACCTAACCCTAACCCTAACCCTAACCCTAAACCTAACCCTAATCCTAATCCTAACCCTAACCCTAACCCTAATCCTAACCCTAACCCTAACCCTAACACAAACCCAACCCCTAACCCTAACACTAACACTAATCCTAATTCTAACCCGAACCCAAACCATAACCCTAACCCTAACCCTAAACATAACATTAACCCTAACCCTAACCCAAACACTAACTCTAACCCTAAACCTAACCCTAACCCTAATCCTAACCCTATCCCTAACCCTAACACTAACCCTAACCCAAAACCACACCGTAACCACAAACCTAACTCAAACCCTAACCTTAAACCTAACCCAAACCAAAAGCCTAACCCTAAACTTAAGCCTAAACCAAACCCTAAACCTAACCCTAAACCTAACCCTAACCCAAACCCTAACCCTAACACTAACCGAACCCTAACTCAAACCCTAACCATAACCCTAACCCTAACCCTAACCCAAACCCTAACCCTAACACTAACCCTAAACCTAACACTAACCCAAATCCTAACCCTAACCCTAACCCAAACCAAAACCCTAACCCTAACTCTAACTCTAATACTAAACCTAACCCTAATCCTAACCCTAACCCTAACACTAATCCTAACCGTAACCCTAACCCTAACACAAACCCAACCCGTAACCCTAACCCTAAAAATAATCCTAATTCTAACCCGAACCCAAACCATAGCCCTAACCCTAAACTTAACCCAAAACCTAAACCTAACACTAACCCTAACCCTAAACCAAACGCTAACTCTAAACCTAAACCTAACCCTAATCCTAAACCTAACCCTATCCCTAACCCTAACACTAACACTAACCCTAACCCAAAACCACACCGTAACCACAAACCTAACTCAAACCCTAACCCTAACCCTAACCATAACCCTAACCCTAACCCTAACTCAAACCCTAAACCTAACACTAACCCAAATCCTAACCCTAACCCTAACCCAAACCAAAACCCTAACCCTAACTCTAACTCTAATACTAAACCTAACCCTAATCCTAACCCTAACCCTAACACTAATCCTAACCGTAACCCTAACCCTAACACAAACCCAACCCGTAACCCTAACCCTAAAAATAATCCTAATTCTAACCCGAACCCAAACCATAACCCTATCCCTAAACGTTACCCAAAACCTAAACCTTACACTAACCCTAACCCTTAACCAAACCCTAACTCTAAACCTAAACCTAACCCTTATCCTAATCCTAACCCTATCCCTACCCCTAACACTAACCCTAACCCAAAACCTCACCGTAACCACAAACCTAACTCAAAACCTAACCTTAAACCTAACCCAAATCCAAACCCTAACCTTAACCCTAAACCAAACCCTAAACCTAAATCGTAACCCTAACCTTAACCCTAACCCTATTCCTAACCCTAACCCTAAAACTAACATTAACCCAAACCCTAACCCTAAACCTAACCCTAACCCAAACCCTAATCAAACAAATCCCTAACCCAAACACTAACCGTAACACTAACCCTAACCGTAATCCTAAACCTAACCCTAACCTTAACCCAAAAAGTAAACCTAACCCTAAACCTAACCCTAACCCAAAACCTAACCTTAACCCAAATCCTAATCCTCACCCTTACCCTAATCCTAAACCTAACTCTAACCCTAACCCAAACCCTAACCCTAACCCTAAACCTAAACCAAACCCTAACCCTAACCCTAACCCTAACCCTAACCCAAACCATAACACTAACCCTAACATTAACCCTAATGCTAAGCCTAAACCTAACTCAAACTCAAACCTAACCCTAAACCTAACCCTAAACCAAACCCTAACCCTAACACTAACCTAACCCTAACTCAAACCCTAACCATAACCCTAACCCTAACCCTAACCCAAACCCTAACCCTAACACTAACCCTAACCCTAACACTAACCCAAATCCTAACCCTAACCCTAACCCAAACCAAAACCCTAACCCTAAATCTAACTCTAATCCTAAACCTAACCCTACTCTTAACCCTAACCCTAACCCTAACACAAACCCAACCTGTAACACTAACCCTAACCCTAACCCAAACCCTAACCCTAACCCTAAACCTAAACCTAACCCTAACCCTAACTGAAACCCTAACCCTAAACCTTACCCTAACTCAAACCCTAACCCTAACCCTAACCCTAACCCTAATCCTAACCCTAACCCAAACCCTAACCCAAATCCTAACCCTAACCCTAACCCTAACCATAACCCTAACCCTAACCCTAACTCAAACACTAACCCTAACCCTAACAAAAACCCTAACCCTAAACCTAACCCTAACCCTTATCCTAACCCTAAACCTAACCCAAAAAATAACCCTAACCCTAAACCTAACCCTAACCCTAACCCTAACCCTAACCCTAACCCAAACCCTAACCCTTACCCAAACCCTAAACCTAACCCTAACCCGAATCCTAACCCTAACCCTAACCCAAACCCTAACCCTAAAACTATTCCTAACCCTAACCCTAAAGCTAACCTTAACCGAAACCCGAACCCAAACCCTAACACTAAACTTAACCCTAACTCAAACTCTAACCCTAATTCGAACCCTAACCCTAACCCAAACACTAACCAAACCCTAACAATAACCCTAACCCTAACCCTATTCCTAACACTAACCCTAACCCTAACCCTAACCCTAAACTTATTCCTAACCCAAACCCTAAACCCTAACCCTAAACAATACCCTAAACAATACCTTCACGCTAACCCTAACCCTAACCCAAACCCTAACCCTAACCCTAAAACTAACCAAAAACCTAAACCTAACCCTAACCCTAACCCTAACCCAAACCCTAACCCTAACACTAACCCTAACCCTAACACTAACCCAAATCCTAACCCTAACATTAACCCTAACCAAAACCCTAAACCTAACTCTAATCCTAACCCTAACCCTAATCAAAACCCTAACATTAAACCTAACCCTAACCCTAACCCAAAACCTCAACCTAACCCTAATCCTATTCCTAACCCTAACCCTAATCCTAACCCTAACCCTAACCCTAACCCAAACCCTAACCCTAACCCTATTCCTAACATTAACCCTAAACCTAAACTTAACCCAAACCCAAACCCAAACGGTAACCCTAACCTTAACCGTAACCATAACCCTAACAAAAACCCTAACCCTAAACCTAACCCTAACCCTTATCCTAACCCTAAACCTAACCCAAAAAATAACCCTAACCCTAAACCAAACCCTAACCCTAACCCTAACCCTAACCCTAACCCAAACCCTAACCCTAACCCAAAAACTAACCCTAACCCAAACCCTAAACCTAACCCTATTCCTAACCCTAACCCTAAACCAAACCCTAACCCAAAAATTAACCCAAACCCTAACCCTAAACTTAACCCTAACTCAAATTCTAAACCTAACTCAAACCCTAACCCTAACCCAAACACTAACCAAACCCTAACAATAACCCTAACCCTAACCCTATTCCTAACACTAACCCTAACCCTAACCCTAACCCTAACCCTAAACCTATTCCTAACCCTAACACAAACCCTAACAATAATCCTAACCCTAACCCTATTCCTAAACCTAACCCTAACCCTAACCCTAAACCTAATTCTAACCCTAACCCTAACCCTAAAACCTAAACCTAACCAATACCCTAAACATAACCTTCACGCTAACCCTAACCCTAACCCAAACCCTAACCCTAACCCTAATCCTAACCCTAACCCTAAACCTAATCCTAACCCTAACCCTAATCCAAAACCTAAACCTAACCCTAATCCTATCCCTAACCCTAACCCTAATCCTAACCCTAACCCTAACCCTAACACAAACCCAACCCCTAACCCTAACACTAACCCTAATCCTAATTCTAACCCGAACCCAAACCATAACCCTAACCCAAACCCTAACCCTAACCCTAAACATAACATTAACCCTAACCCTAACCCAAACACTAACTCTAACCCTAAACCTAACCCTAACCCTAATCCTAACCCTATCCCTAACCCTAACACTAACCCTAACCCAAAACCACACAGTAACCACAAACCTAACTCAAACCCTAACCTTAAACCTAACCCAAACCCAAAGCCTAACCCTAACCTTAACCCTAAACCAAACCCTAAACCTAACCCTAAACCTAACCCTAACCCAAACCCTAACCCTAACACTAACCGAACACTAACTCAAACACTAACCATAACCCTAACCCTAACACTAACCCAAACCCTAACCCTAACACTAAACCTAACCCTAACACTAACCCAAATCCTAACCCTAACCCTAACCCAAACCAAAACCCTAACCCTAACCCTAACCCTAAACCAAACCAAAACACTAACCCTAACTCTAATCCTAACCCTAACCCTAACGCTAATCCTAACCCTAACCCTAACCCTAACCCTAACTCAAACCCTAACCCTAACCCTAAACCTAACCCTAACCCAAACCCTAACCCTAACACTAACCGAACCCTAACTCAAACCCTAACCATAACCCTAACCCTAACCCTAACCCTAACCCAAACCCTAACCCTAACACTAACCCTAACCCTAACACTAACCCAAATCCTAACCCTAATCCTAACCCAAACCAAAACCCTAACCCTAACCCTAACCCTAAACCAAACCAAAACACTAACCCTAACTCTAATCCTAACCCTAACCCTAACCCTAACCCTAACCCTAACTCAAACCCTAACCCTAACCCTAACCCAAACCCTAAACCTAAACCTAACCCTAACCCTAACCCTAACCCTAACCCTAACCCAAACCCTAACACTAACCCAAACCCTAACCCTAACCCTAAACCAAACCAAAACCCTAACCCTAACTCTAATCCTAACCCTAACCCTAACCCTAACCCTAACCCTAACCTTAACCCAAACACTAACCCAAATCCAAACCCAAAACCTATCCCTAACCCTAACTCAAACTCTAACCCTAACTCTAACCCTAACTCAAAACCTAAACCAAACCCTAATCCAAACCCTAACCCAAAACCTAACAATAACCCTAACCCTAACCCTATTCCTAACACTCACCCTAACCCTAACCCTAACCCTAACCCTATTCCTAACCCTAACCCTAAACCCTTACCCTAACCAATACCCTAAACATAACCCTCACGCTAACTCTAAACCTAACCCAAACCCTAACACTAACCCTAACCCTAACCAAAACCCTAACCATAACCCTAAACTTAACCCAAACCAAAACCCTAACCCTAACTCTAATCCTAACTCTAACCCTAATCAAAACCCTAACATTAACCCTAACCCTAACCCTAACCCTATTCCTAAACTTAATCCTAAACCTAACCTTAACCCAAAACCTAAACGTAAATCTAACCCAAACCCTAACCCTAACTCAAACCCTAACCCTAAGACAAACCCTAAGCCTAAGACTAACCCTAACCCAAATCCTAAACCTAACACTAACCCTAACCCAAACCCTAAACCTAACACTAACACTTACCCTAAGGCTAACCCAAAGCCTAACCCTAAACCTAACCAAAAGCAAAAGCCTAACCCTAACTCTAATCCTAACCCTAACCCTAACCCTAATCCTAACCCTAACCCTAACACTAGCCCAAACCCTAAACCTAACCCTAATCCTAACTCTAACCCTAACCCTAATCGTAACCCTAAACCTAAACCTAACCCACACCCAAACCCTAACTCTAACCCTAACCCTAACCGAAACCCTAACTCAAAACCTAACCCTAACCCTAACCCAAACCCTAACCCTAAACCTAACCCTAAACTTTTTCCTAACCCTAACACAAACCCTAACAATAATCCTAACCCTAACCCTATTCCTAAACCTAACCCTAACCCTAAACCTAACCATAATTCTAACCCTAACCCTAACCCAAAAACTAACCCTAATCATAACCCAAACCCTAACCCTAACACTAATCCTAATCCTAACCCTAACGCTAACCCTAACTCAAACCCTAACCATAACCCGAACCCTAACCCTAACACTAACCATAACCCTAATCCTAAACCTAACACTAACCCTAACCCTAACCCTATCCCTAACCCTAAACCTAACCCTAACCCAAACCCTAACCCTTACCCAAACCCTAAACCTAAACTTAACCCCAACCCTAATCCTAACCCTAACCCTAACCCAAAAACTAACCCTAACTCGAACCCTAATCCAAACCCTAATCCTCACCCTAACGCTAACCCAAACCCTAAAACTAACCCTATTCCTAACCCTAACCCTAAACCTAACCTGAACCCAAACCCTAACCCAAAACCTAACCCTAACCTAAACTCAAACTCTAACCCTAACTCGAACCCTAACCCTAACCCAAACACAAACCAATTCCTAACAATAACCCTAACCCTATTCCTAACACTAATGCTAACCCTCACCGTAACCCTAACCCTAACCCTAACCCTGACCCTATTCCTCACCCTCACCCTACACCATAAGCCTAACCAATACCCATAACATAACCTTCACGCTAACCCTAACCCTAAACCAAACCCTAACCCTAAACCTAACCAAAAACCTAAACCTAACCCTAACCCAAACCCTAAACCTAAACCTATTCCTAACATTAACCCTAAACCTAAACTTAACCCAAACCCTAAGCCAAACCGTAACCCTAAACCTAACCGTAACCATAACCCTAACAAAAACCCTAACCCTAAACCTAACCCTAACCCTTATCCTAACCCTAAACCTAACCCAAAAAATAACACTAACCCTAAACCAAACCCTAACCCTAACCCTAACCCTAACCCTAACCCAAACCCTAACCTTACCCAAACCCTAAACCTAAACCTAACCCTAACCGGAATACTAACCCTAACCCTAACCCAAAAACTAACCCTAACCCAAACCCTAAACCTAACCCTATTCCTAACCCTAACCCTAAACCTAACCTTAACCCAAACCCTAACCCAAACCCTAACCCTAAACTTAACCCTAACTCAAATTCTAAACCTAACTCAAACCCTAACCCTAACCCAAACACTAACCAAACCCTAACAATAACCCTAACCCTAACCCTATTCCTAACACTAACCCTAACCCTAACCCTAACCCTAAACCTCTTCCTAACCCTAACACAAACCCTAACAATAATCCTAACCCTAACCCTATTCCTAAACCTAACCCTAGCCCTAACCCTAACCCTAATCCTAACCCTTATCCTAACCCTAAAACCTAAACCTTACCAATTCCCTAAACATCAACTTCACGCTAACCCTAACCCTAACCCAAACCCTAACCCTAACCCTCATCCTAACCCTAACCCTAAACCTAACCCTAACCCTAACCCTAACCCTAACCCTAACCGAAACCCTAACTCAAAACCTAACCCTAACCCTGACCCAAACCCTAACCCTAAACCTAACCCTAACCCGTTGCCTAACCCTAGCACAAACCCTAACAATAATCCTAACCCTAACCCTATTCCTAAACCTAACCCTAACCCTAAACCTAACCATAATCCTAACCCTAACCCTAACCCAAAAACTAACCTTAACCATAACCCAAACCCTAACCCTAACACTAATCCTAATCCTAACCCTAACGCTAACCCTAACTCAAACCCTAACCCTAACCCGAACCCTAACCCTAACACTAACCATAACCCTAATCCTAAACCTAACCCTAACCCTAACCCTAAACCTATTCCTAACCCTAACCCTAAACCCTTACCCTAACCAATACCCTAAACATAACCCTCACACTCACTCTAAACCTAACCCAAACCCTAACACTAACCCTAACCCTAACCAAAACCCTAACCATAACCCTAACCTTAACCCAAACCAAAACCCTAACCCTAACTCTAATCCTAACTCTAACCCTAATCAAAACCCTAACATTAACCCTAACCCTAACCCTAACCCTATTCCTAAACTTAATCCTAAACCTAACCTTAACCCAAAACCTAAACGTAAATCTAACCCAAACCCTAACCCTAACTCAAACCCTAACCCTAAGACAAACCCTAACCCTAAAACTAACCCTAACCCAAATCCTAAACCTAACACTAACCCTAACCCAAACCCTAAACCTAACACTAACACTTACCCTAAGGCTAACCCAAAACCAAACCCTAAACCTAACCAAAACCAAAAGCATAACCCTAACTCTAATCCTAACCCTAACCCTAACCATAATCCTAACCCTAACCCTAACACTAGCCAAAACCCTAAACCTAACCCTAATCCTAACTCTAACCCTAACCCTAATCGTAACCCTAAACCTAAACCTAACCCACACCCAAACCCTAACTCTAACCCTAACCCTATCCGAAACCCTAACTCAAAACCTAACCCTAACCCTAACCCAAACCCTAACCCTAAACCTAACCCTAACCCTTTTCCTAACCCTAACACAAACCCTAACAGTAATCCTAACCCTAACCCTATTCCTAAACCTAACCCTAACCCTAAACCTAACCATAATTCTAACCCTAACCCTAACCCAAAAACTAACCCTAACCATAACCCAAACCCTAACCCTAACACTAATCCTAATCCTAACCCTAACGCTAACCCTAACTCAAACCCTAACCCTAACCCGAACCCTAACCCTAACACTAACCATAACCCTAATCCTAAACCTAACACTAACCCTAACCCTAACCCTATCCCTAACCCTAACCCTAACCCTAACCCAAACCCTAACCCTTACCCAAACCCTAAACCTAAATCTAACCCCAACCCTAATCCTAACCCTAACACTAACCCAAAAACTAACCCTAACTCGAACCCTAATCCAAACCCTAATCCTCACCCTAACGCTAACCCAAACCCTAAAACTAACCCTATTCCTAACCCTAACCCTAAACCTAACCTGAACCCAAACCCTAACCCAAAACCTAACCCTAACCCTAACTCAAACTCTAACCCTAACTCGAACCCTAACCCTAACCCAAACACTAAACCAATTCCTAAAAATAACCCTAACCCTATTCCTAACACTAATGCTAACCCTAACCGTAACCCTAACTCTAACCCTAACCCTAACCCTATTCCTAACCCTAACCCAAAACCATAAGCCTAACCAATACCCTAAACATAACCTTCACGCTAACCCTAACCCTAAACCAAACCCTAACCCTAAACCTAACCAAAAACCTAAACCTAACCCTAACCCAAACCCTAACCCTAAACCTATTCCTAACATTAACTCTAAACCTAAACTTAACCCAAACCCTAACCCAAACCGTAACCCTAAACCTAACCGTAACCATAAACCTAACAAAAACCCTAACCCTAAACCTAACCCTAACCCTTATCCTAACCCTAAACCTAACCCAAAAAATAACACTAACCCTAAACCAAACCCTAACCCTAACCCTAACCCTAACCCTAACCCAAACCCTAACCCTTACCCAAACCCTAAACCTAAACCTAACCCTAACCCGAATCCTAACCCTAACCCTAACCCAAAAACTAACCCTAACCCAAACCCTAAACCTAACCCTATTCCTAACCCTAACCCTAACCCTAAACCTAACCTTAACCCAAACCCTAACCCAAACCCTAACCCTAAACTTAACCCTAACTCAAATTCTAAACCTAACTCAAACCCTAACCGTAACCCAAACACTAACCAAACCCTAACAATAACCCTAACCCTAACCCTAATCCTAACACTAACCCTAACCCTAACCCTAACCCTAAACCTATT
Source organism: Eospalax fontanierii (assembly GCA_035773235.1). Lineage (NCBI taxonomy): Eukaryota > Metazoa > Chordata > Mammalia > Rodentia > Spalacidae > Eospalax > Eospalax fontanierii. The sequence continues at coordinate 7,354,420 of JAJHUQ010000035.1, read as the reverse complement.
CCTAACCCTAACACAAACCCTAACAATAATCCTAACCCTAACCCTCTTCCTAAACCTAACCCTAACCCTAACCCTAACCCTAATCCTTACCGTAACCCGAACCCTAACCCTAAAACCTAAACCTAACCAATACCCTAAACAAAACCTTCACGCGAACCCTAACCCGAACCCAAACCCCAACCCTAACCCTCATCCTAACCCTAACCCTAAACCTAACCCTAACCCTAACCCTAACCCTAACCCTAACCGAAACCCTAACTCAAAACCTAACCCTAACCCTAACCCAAACCCTAACCCTAAACCTAACCCTAACCATTTTCCTAACCCTAGCACAAACCCTAACAATAATCCTAACCCTAACCCTATTCCTAAACCTAACCCTAACCCTAAACCTAACCATAATCCTAACCCTAACCCTAACCCAAAAACTAACCTTAACCATAACCCAAACCCTAACCCAAACACTAATCCCAATCCTAACCCTAACGCTAACCCTAACTCAAACCCTAACCCTAACCCGAACCCTAACCCTAACACTAACCATAACCCTAATCCTAAACCTAACCCTAACCCTAACCCTAACCCTATTCCTAACCCTAACCCTAAACCCTTACCCTAACCAATACCCTAAACATAACCCTCACGCTAACTCTAAACCTAACCCAAACCCTAACACTAACCCTAACCCTAACCAAAACCCTAACCATAACCCTAACCTTAACCCAAACCAAAACCCTAACCCTAACTCTAATCCTAACTCTAACCCTAATCAAAACCCTAACATTAACCCTAACCCTAACCCTAACCCTATTCCTAAACTTAATCCTAAACCTAACCTTAACCCAAAACCTAAACGTAAATCTAACCCAAACCCTAACCCTAACTCAAACCCTAACCCTAAGACAAACCCTAACGCTAAAACTAACCCTAACCCAAATCCTAAACTTAACACTAACCCTAACCCAAACCCTAAACCTAACACTAACACTTACCCTAAGGCTAACCCAAAACCTAACCCTAAACCTAACCAAAACCAAAAGCCTAACCCTAACTCTAATCCTAACCCTAACCCTAACCCTAATCCTAACCCTAACCCTAACACTAGCCCAAACCCTAAACCTAACCCTAATCCTAACTCTAACCCTAACCCTAATCGTAACCCTAAACCTAAACCTAACCCACACCCAACCCCTAACTCTAACCCTAACCCTAACCGAAACCCTAACTCAAAACCTAACCCTAACCCTAACCCAAACCCTAACCCTAAACCTAACCCTAACCCTTTTCCTAACCCTAACACAAACTCTAACAATAATCCTAACCCTAACCCTATTCCTAAACCTAACCCTTACCCTAAAGCTAACCATAATTCTAACCCTAACCCTAACCCAAAAACTAACCCTAACCCTAAACCAAACCCTAACCCTAACCCTAACCCTAACCCAAACCCTAACCCTTACCCAAACCCTAAACCTAAACCTAACCCTAACCCGAATCCTAACCCTAACTCTAACCCAAAAACTAACCCTAACCCAAACCCTAAACCTAACCCTATTCCTAACCCTAACCCTAAACCTAACCTTAACCCAAACCCTAACCCAAACCCTAACCCTAAACTTAACCCTAACTCAAATTCAAAACCTAACTCAAACCCTAACCCTAACCCAAACACTAACCAAACCCTAACAATAACCCTAACCCTAACCCTATTCCTAACACTAACCCTAACCCTAACCCTAACCCTAAACCTATTCCTAACCCTAACACAAAACCTAACAATAATCCCAACCCTAACCCTATTCCTAAACCTAACCCTAACCCTAACCCTAACCCTAATCCTAACCCTAACCCTAACCCTAAAACCTAAACCTAACCAATACCCTAAACATAACCGTCACGCTAACCCTAACCCGAACCCAAATCCTAACCCTAACCCTAATCCTAACCCTAACCCTAAACCTAATCCTAACCCTAACCCTAACCCAAAACCTAAACCTAACCCTAATCCTATCCCTAACCCTAACCCTAATCCTAACCCTAACCCTAACCCTAACACAAACCCAACCCCTAACCCTAACACTAACCCTAATCCTAATTCTAACCCGAACCCAAACCATAACCCTAACCCAAACCCTAACCCTAACCCTAAACAGAACATTAACCCTAACCCTAACCCAAACAGTAACTCTAACCCTAAACCTAACCCTAACCCTAATCCTAACCCTATCCCTAACCCTAACACTAACCCTAACCCAAAACCACACCGTAACCACAAACCTAACTCAAACCCTAACCTTAAACCTAACCCAAACCCAAAGCCTAACCCTAACCTTAACCCTAAACCAAACCCTAAACCTAACCCTAAACCTAACCCTAACCCAAACCCTAACCCTAACACTAACCGAACCCTAACTCAAACCCTAACCATAACCCTAACCCTAACCCTAACCCAAACCCTAACCCTAACACTAACCCTAAACCTAACACTAACCCAAATCCTAACCCTAACCCTAACCCAAACCAAAACCCTAACCCTAACCCTAACCCTAAACCAAACCAAAACACTAACCCTAACTCTAATCCTAACCCTAACCCTAACCCTAACCCTAACCCTAACCCTAAACCTAACTCAAACCCTAACCCTAACCCTAAACCTAACCCTAACCCAAACCCTAACCCTAACACTAACCGAATCCTAACTCAAACCCTAACCATAACCCTAACCCTAACCGTAACCCTAACCCAAACCCTAACCCTAACACTAACCCTAACACTAACCCAAATCCTAACCCTAACCCTAACCCAAACCAAAACCCTAACCCTAACCCTAACATTAAACCAAACCAAAACACTAACCCTAACTCTAATCCTAACCCTAACCCTAACCCTAACCCTAACCCTAACCCTAACCCTAACCCTAACCCTAACTCAAACCCTAACCCTAACCCTAACCCAAACCCTAAACCTAAACCTAACCCTAACCCTAACCCTAACCCTAACCCTAACCCAAACTCTAACACTAACCCAAACCCTAACCCTAACCCTAAAGCAAACCAAAACCCTAACCCTAACTCTAATCCTAACCCTAACCCTAACCCTAACCCTAACCCTAACCTTAACCCAAACACTAACCCAAACCCAAACCCAAAACCTATCCCTAACCCTAACTCAAACTCTAACCCTAACTCTAACCCTAACTCAAAACCTAAACCGAACCCTAATCCAAACCCTAACCCAAAACCTAACAATAACCCTAACCCTAACCCTATTCCTAACACTAACCCTAACACTAACCCTAACCCTAACCCTATTCCTAACCCTAACCCTAAACCGTTACCCTAACCAATACCCTAAACATAACCCTCACGCTAACTCTAAACCTAACCCAAACCCTAACACTAAGCCTAACCCTAACCAAAACCCTAACCATAACCCTAACCTTAACCCAAACCAAAACCCTAACCCTGACTCTAATCCTAACTCTAACCCTAATCAAAACCCTAACATTAACCCTAACCCTAACCCTAACCCTATTCCTAAACTTAATCCTAAACCTAACCTTAACCCAAAACCTAAACGTAAATCTAACCCTAACCCTAACCCTAACCCTAACATGAAACCTAACCCTAACCCTAACCCTAATCCTAACCCTATCCCTAACCCTAACACTAACCCTAACCCAAAACCACACCGTAACCACAAACCTAACTCAAACCCTAACCTTAAACCTAACCCAAACCCAAAGCCTAACCCTAACCTTAACCCTAAACCAAACCCTAAACCTAACCCTAAACCTAACCCTAACCCAAACCCTAACCCTAACACTAACCGAACCCTAACTCAAACCCTAACCATAACCCTAACCCTAACCCTAACCCAAACCCTAACCCTAACACTAACCCTAAACCTAACACTAACCCAAATCCTAACCCTAACCCTAACCCAAACCAAAACCCTAACCCTAACCCTAACCCTAAACCAAACCAAAACACTAACCCTAACTCTAATCCTAACCCTAACCCTAACCCTAACCCTAACCCTAACACTAAACCTAACTCAAACCCTAACCCTAACCCTAAACCTAACCCTAACCCAAACCCTAACCCTAACACTAACCGAATCCTAACTCAAACCCTAACCATAACCCTAACCCTAACCGTAACCCTAACCCAAACCCTAACCCTAACACTAACCCTAACACTAACCCAAATCCTAACCCTAACCCTAACCCAAACCAAAACCCTAACCCTAACCCTAACATTAAACCAAACCAAAACACTAACCCTAACTCTAATCCTAACCCTAACCCTAACCCTAACCCTAACCCTAACCCTAACCCTAACCCTAACCCTAACTCAAACCCTAACCCTAACCCTAACCCAAACCCTAAACCTAAACCTAACCCTAACCCTAACCCTAACCCTAACCCTAACCCAAACTCTAACACTAACCCAAACCCTAACCCTAACCCTAAAGCAAACCAAAACCCTAACCCTAACTCTAATCCTAACCCTAACCCTAACCCTAACCCTAACCCTAACCTTAACCCAAACACTAACCCAAACCCAAACCCAAAACCTATCCCTAACCCTAACTCAAACTCTAACCCTAACTCTAACCCTAACTCAAAACCTAAACCGAACCCTAATCCAAACCCTAACCCAAAACCTAACAATAACCCTAACCCTAACCCTATTCCTAACACTAACCCTAACACTAACCCTAACCCTAACCCTATTCCTAACCCTAACCCTAAACCCTTACCCTAACCAATACCCTAAACATAACCCTCACGCTAACTCTAAACCTAACCCAAACCCTAACACTAACCCTAACCCTAACCAAAACCCTAACCATAACCCTAACCTTAACCCAAACCAAAACCCTAACCCTAACTCTAATCGTAACTCTATCCCTAATCAAAACCCTAACATTAACCCTAACCCTAACCCTAACCCTATTCCTAAACTTAATCCTAAACCTAACCTAAACCCAAAAACTAAACGTAAATCTAACCCAAACCCTAACCTTAACTCAAACCCTAACCCTAAGACAAACCCTAACCCTAAAACTAACCCTAACCCAAATCCTAAACCTAACACTAACCCTAACCCAAACCCTAAACCTAACACTAACACTTACCCTAAGGCTAACCCAAAACCTAACCCTAAACCTAACCAAAACCAAACGCCTAACCCTAACTCTAATCCTAACCCTAACCCTAACCCTAATCCTAACCCTAACCCTAACACTAGCCCAAACCCTAAACCTAACCCTAATCCTAACTCTAACCCTAACCCTAATCGTAACCCTAAACCTAAACCTAACCCACACCCAACCCCTAACTCTAACCCTAACCCTAACCGAAACCCTAACTCAAAACCTAACCCTAACCCTAACCCAAACCCTAACCCTAAACCTAACCCTAACCCTTTTCCTAACCCTAACACAAACCCTAACAATAATCCTAACCCTAACCCTATTCCTAAACCTAACCCTAACCCTAAAGCTAACCATAATTCTAACCCTAACCCTAACCCAAAAACTAACCCTAACCATAACCCAAACCCTAACCCTAACACTAATCCTAATCCTAACCCTAACGCTAACCCTAACTCAAACCCTAACCCTAACCCGAACCCTAACCCTAACACTAACCATAACCCTAATCCTAAACCTAACACTAACCCTAACCCTAACCCTATCCCTAACCCTAAACCTAACCCTAACCCAAACCCTAACCCTTACCCAAACCCTAAACCTAAACCTAACCCCAACCCTAATCCTAACCCTAACCCTAACCCAAAAACTAACCCTAACTCGAACCCTAATCCAAACCCTAATCCTCACCCTAACGCTAACCCAAACCCTAAAACTAACCCTATTCCTAACCCTAACCCTAAACCTAACCTGAACCCAAACCCTAACCCAAAACCTAACCCTAACCCTAACTCAAACTCTAACCCTAACTCGAACCCTAACCCTAACCCAAACACTAAACCAATTCCTAAAAATAACCCTAACCCTATTCCTAACACTTATGCTAACCCTAACCGTAACCCTAACTCTAACCCTAACCCTAACCCTATTCCTAACCCTAACCCAAAACCATAAGCCTAACCAATACCCTAAACATAACCTTCACGCTAACCCTAACCCTAAACCAAACCCTAACCCTAAACCTAACCAAAAACCTAAACCTAACCCTAACCCAAACCCTAACCCTAAACCTATTCCTAACATTAACTCTAAACCTAAACTTAACCCAAACCCTAACCCAAACCGTAACCCTAAACCTAACCGTAACCATAAACCTAACAAAAACCCTAACCCTAAACCTAACCCTAACCCTTATCCTAACCCTAAACCTAACCCAAAAAATAACACTAACCCTAAACCAAACGCTAACCCTAACCCTAACCCTAACCCTAACCCAAACCCTAACCCTTACCCAAACCCTAAACCTAAACCTAACCCTAACCCGAATCCTAACCCTAACCCTAACCCAAAAACTAACCCTAACCCACACCCTAAACCTAACCCTATTCCTAACCCTAACCCTAACCCTAAACCTAACCTTAACCCAAACCCTAACCCAAACCCTAACCCTAAACTTAACCCTAACTCAAATTCTAAACCTAACTCAAACCCTAACCGTAACCCAAACACTAACCAAACCCTAACAATAACCCTAACCCTAACCCTAATCCTAACACTAACCCTAACCCTAACCCTAACCCTAAACCTATTCCTAACCCTAACACAAACCCTAACAATAATCCTAACCCTAACCCTCTTCCTAAACCTAACCCTAACCCTAACCCTAACCCTAATCCTAACCCTAACCCTAACCCTAAAACCTAAACCTAACCAATACCCTAAACATAACCTTCACGCTAACCCTAACCCTAACCCAAACCCTAACCCTAACCCTCATCCTAACCCTAACCCTAAACCTAACCCTAACCCTAACCCTAACCCTAACCCTAACCCAAAACCTAACTCAAAAACTAACCCTAACCCTAACCCAAACCCTAACCCTAAACGTAACCCTAACCCTTTTCCTAACCCTAGCACAAACCCTAACAATAATCCTAACCCTAACCCTATTCCTAAACCTAACCCTAACCCTAAACCTAACCATAATCCTAACCCTAACCCTAACCCAAAAACTAACCTTAACCATAACCCAAACCCTAACCCAAACACTAATCCCAATCCTAACCCTTACGCTAACCCTAACTCAAACCCTAACCCTAACCCCTTCCCTAACCCTAACACTAACCATAACCCTAATCCTAAACCTAACCCTAACCCTAACCCTAACCCTATTCCTAACCCTAACCCTAAACCCTTACCCTAACCAATACCCTAAACATAACCCTCACGCTAACTCTAAACCTAACCCAAACCCTAACACTAACCCTAACCCTAACCAAAACCCTAACCATAACCCTAACCTTAACCCAAACCAAAACCCTAACCCTAACTCTAATCCTAACTCTAACCCTAATCAAAACCCTAACATTAACCCTAACCCTAACCCTAACCCTATTCCTAAACTTAATCCTAAACCTAACCTTAACCCAAAACCTAAACGTAAATCTAACCCAAACCCTAACCCTAACTCAAACCCTAACCCTAAGACAAACCCTAACCCTAAAACTAACCCTAACCCAAATCCTAAACCTAACACTAACCCTAACCCAAACCCTAAACCTAACACTAACACTTACCCTAAGGCTAACCCAAAACCTAACCCTAAACCTAACCAAAACCAAAAGCCTAACCCTAACTCTAATCCTAACCCTAACCCTAACCCTAATCCTAACCCTAACCCTAACACTAGCCCAAACCCTAAACCTAACCCTAATCCTAACTCTAACCCTAACCCTAATCGTAACCCTAAACCTAAACCTAACCCACACCCAACCCCTAACTCTAACCCTAACCCTAACCGAAACCCTAACTCAAAACCTAACCCTAACCCTAACCCAAACCCTAACCCTAAACCTAACCCTAACCCTTTTCCTAACCCTAACACAAACTCTAACAATAATCCTAACCCTAACCCTATTCCTAAACCTAACCCTAACCCTAAAGCTAACCATAATTCTAACCCTAACCCTAACCCAAAAACTAACCCTAACCCTAAACCAAACCCTAACCCTAACCCTAACCCTAACCCAAACCCTAACCCTTACCCAAACCCTAAACCTAAACCTAACCCTAACCCGAATCCTAACCCTAACTCTAACCCAAAAACTAACCCTAACCCAAACCCTAAACCTAACCCGATTCCTAACCCTAACCCTAAACCTAACCTTAACCCAAACCCTAACCCAAACCCTAACCCTAAACTTAACCCTAACTCAAATTCAAAACCTAACTCAAACCCTAACCCTAACCCAAACACTAACCAAACCCTAACAATAACCCTAACCCTAACCCTATTCCTAACACTAACCCTAACCCTAACCCTAACCCTAACCCTAAACCTATTCCTAACCCTAACACAAAACCTAACAATAATCCTAACCCTAACCCTATTCCTAAACCTAACCCTAACCCTAACCCTAACCCTAATCCTAACCCTAACCCTAACCCTAAAACCTAAACCTAACCAATACCCTAAACATACCCGTCCCGCTCACCGTAGCCCTAACCCCAATCCTACCCCTAACCCTAATCCTAACCCTCACCCTAAACCTAATCCTAACCCTAACCCTAACCCAAAACCTAAACCTAACCCTAATCCTATCCCTAACCCTAACCCTAATCCTAACCCTAACCCTAACCCTAACACAAACCCAACCCCTAACCCTAACACTAACCCTAATCCTAATTCTAACCCGAACCCAAACCATAACCCTAACCCAAACCCTAACCCTAACCCTAAACATAACATTAACCCTAACCCTAACCCAAACACTAACTCTAACCCTAAACCTAACCCTAACCCTAATCCTAACCCTATCCCTAACCCTAACACTAACCCTAACCCAATACCACACCGTAACCACAAACCTAACTCAAACCCTAACCTTAAACCTAACCCAAACCCAAAGCCTAACCCTAACCTTAACCCTAAACCAAACCCTAAACCTAACCCTAAACCTAACCCTAACCCAAACCCTAACCCTAACACTAACCGAACCCTAACTCAAACCCTAACCATAACCCTAACCCTAACCCTAACCCAAACCCTAACCCTAACACTAACCCTAAACCTAACACTAACCCAAATCCTAACCCTAACCCTAACCCAAACCAAAACCCTAACCCTAACCCTAACCCTAAACCAAACCAAAACACTAACCCTAACTCTAATCCTAACCCTAACCCTAACCCTAACCCTAACCCTAACACTAAACCTAACTCAAACCCTAACCCTAACCCTAAACCTAACCCTAACCCAAACCCTAACCCTAACACTAACCGAATCCTAACTCAAACCCTAACCATAACCCTAACCCTAACCGTAACCCTAACCCAAACCCTAACCCTAACACTAACCCTAACACTAACCCAAATCCTAACCCTAACCCTAACCCAAACCAAAACCCTAACCCTAACCCTAACATTAAACCAAACCAAAACACTAACCCCAACTCTAATCCTAACCCTAACCCTAACCCTAACCCTAACCCTAACCCTAACCCCAACCCCAACTCAAACCCTAACCCTAACCCTAACCCAAACCCTAAACCTAAACCTAACCCTAACCCTAACCCTAACCCTAACCCTAACCCAAACTCTAACACTAACCCAAACCCTAACCCTAACCCTAAAGCAAACCAAAACCCTAACCCTAACTCTAATCCTAACCCTAACCCTAACCCTAACCCTAACCCTAACCTTAACCCAAACACTAACCCAAACCCAAACCCAAAACCTATCCCTAACCCTAACTCAAACTCTAACCCTAACTCTAACCCTAACTCAAAACCTAAACCGAACCCTAATCCAAACCCTAACCCAAAACCTAACAATAACCCTAACCCTAACCCTATTCCTAACACTAACCCTAACACTAACCCTAACCCTAACCCTATTCCTAACCCTAACCCTAAACCCTTACCCTAACCAATACCCTAAACATAACCCTCACGCTAACTCTAAACCTAACCCAAACCCTAACACTAACCCTAACCCTAACCAAAACCCTAACCATAACCCTAACCTTAACCCAAACCAAAACCCTAACCCTGACTCTAATCCTAACTCTAACCCTAATCAAAACCCTAACATTAACCCTAACCCTAACCCTAACCCTATTCCTAAACTTAATCCTAAACCTAACCTTAACCCAAAACCTAAACGTAAATCTAACCCAAACCCTAACCCTAACTCAAACCCTAATCCTAAGACAAACCCTAACCCTAAAACTAACCCTAACCCAAATCCTAAACTTAACACTAACCCTAACCCAAACCCTAAACCTAACACTAACACTTACCCTAAGGCTAACCCAAAACCTAACCCTAAACCTAACCAAAACCAAAAGCCTAACCCTAACTCTAATCCTAACCCTAACCCTAACCCTAATCCTAACCCTAACCCTAACACTAGCCCAAACCCTAAACCTAACCCTAATCCTAACTCTAACCCTAACCCTAATCGTAACCCTAAACCTAAACCTAACCCACACCCAAACCCTAACTCTAACCCTAACCCTAACCGAAACCCTAACTCAAAACCTAACCCTAACCCTAACCCAAACCCTAACCCTAAACCTAACCCTAACCCTTTTCCTAACAATAACACAAACCCTAACAATAATCCTAACCCTAACCCTATTCCTAAACCTAACCCTAACCCTAAACCTAAACATAATTCTAACCCTAACCCTAACCCAAAAACTAACCCTAACAATAAACCAAACCCTAACCCTAACACTAATCCTAATCCTAACCCTAACGCTAACCCTAACTCAAACCCTAACCCTAACCCGAACCCTAGCCCTAACACTAACCATAACCCTAATCCTAAACCTAACACTAACCCTAACCCTAACCCTATCCCTAACCCTAACCCTAACCCTAACCCAAACCCTAACCCTTACCCAAACCCTAAACCTAAATCTAACCCCAACCCTAATCCTAAACCTAACCCTAACCCAAAAACTAACCCTAACTCGAACCCTAATCCAAACCCTAATCCTCACCCTAACGCTAACCCAAACCCTAAAACTAACCCTATTCCTAACCCTAACCCTAAACCTAACCTGAACCCAAACCCTAACCCAAAACCTAACCCTAACCCTAACTCAAACTCTAACCCTAACTCGAACCCTAACCCTAACCCAAACACTAAACCAATTCCTAACAATAACCCTAACCCTATTCCTAACACTAATGCTAACCCTAACCGTAACCCTAACTCTAACCCTAACCCTAACCCTATTCCTAACCCTAACCCAAAACCATAAGCCTAACCAATACCCTAAACATAACCTTCACGCTAACCCTAACTCTAAACCGAACCCTAACCCTAAACCTAACCAAAAACCTAAACCTAACCCTAACCCAAACCCTAACCCGAAACCTATTCCTAACATTAACCCTAAACCTAAACTTAACCCAAACCCTAACCCAAACCGTAACCCTAAACCTAACCGTAACCATAACCCTAACAAAAACCCTAACCCTAAACCTAACCCTAACCCTTAACCCAACCCTAAACCTAACCCAAAAAATATCACTAAACCTAAACCAAACCCTAACCCTAACCCTAACCCTAACCCTAACCCAAACCCTAACCCTTACCCAAACCCTAAACCTAAACCTAACCCTAACCCGAATCCTAACCCTAAACCTAACCCAAAAATTAACCCTAACAATAACCCTAACCCTAACCCTATTCCTAACACTAACCCTAACCTTAACCCTAACCCAAACCCTAACCCAAACCCTAACCCTAAACTTAACCCTAACTCAAATTCTAAACCTAACTCAAACCCTAACCCTAACCCAAACACTAACCAAACCCTAACAATAACCCTAACCCTAACCCTATTCCTAACACTAACCCTAACCCTAACCCTAAACCTAAACCTATTCCTAACCCTAACACACACCCTAACAATAATCCTAACCCTAACCCTATTCCTAAACCTAACCCTAACCCTAACCCTAACCCTAATCCTAACCCTAACCCTAACCCTAAAACCTAAACCTAACCAATACCCTAAACATAACCTTCACGCTAACCCTAACCCTAACCCAAACCCTAACCCTAACCCTCATCCTAACCCTAACCCTAAACCTAACCCTAACCCTAACCCTAACCCTAACCCTAACCCTAACCGAAACCCTAACTCAAAACCTAACCCTAACCCTAACCCAAACCCTAACCCTAAACCTAACCCTAACCCTTTTCCTAACCCTAGCACAAACCCTAACAATAATCCTAACCCTAACCCTATTCCTAAACCTAACCCTAACCCTAAACCTAACCATAATCCTAACCCTAACCCTAACCCAAAAACTAACCTTAACCATAACCCAAACCCTAACCCTAACACTAATCCTAATCCTAACCCTAACGCTAACCCTAACTCAAACCCTAACCCTAACCCGAACCCTAACCCTAACACTATCCATAACCCTAATCCTAAACCTAACCCTAACCCTAACCCTAACCCTATTCCTAACCCTAACCCTAAACCCTTACCCTAACCAATACCCTAAACATAACCCTCACGCTAACTCTAAACCTAACCCAAACCCTAACACTAACCCTAACCCTAACCAAAACCCTAACCATAACCCTAACCTTAACCCAAACCAAAACCCTAACCCTAACTCTAATCCTAACTCTAACCCTAATCAAAACCCTAACATTAACCCTAACCCTAACCCTAACCCTATTCCTAAACTTAATCCTAAACCTAACCTAAACCCAAAAACTAAACGTAAATCTAACCCAAACCCTAACCCTAACTCAAACCCTAACCCTAAGACAAACCCTAACCCTAAAACTAACCCTAACCCAAATCCTAAACCTAACACTAACCCTAACCCAAACCCTAAACCTAACACTAACACTTACCCTAAGGCAAACCCAAAACCTAACCCTAAACCTAACCAAAACCAAACGCCTAACCCTAACTCTAATCCTAACCCTAACCCTAACCCTAATCCTAACCCTAACCCTAACACTAGCCCAAACCCTAAACCTAACCCTAATCCTAACTCTAACCCTAACCCTAATCGTAACCCTAAACCTAAACCTAACCCACACCCAACCCCTAACTCTAACCCTAACCCTAACCGAAACCCTAACTCAAAACCTAACCCTAACCCTAACCCAAACCCTAACCCTAAACCTAACCCTAACCCTTTTCCTAACCCTAACACAAACCCTAACAATAATCCTAACCCTAACCCTATTCCTAAACCTAACCCTAACCCTAAAGCTAACCATAATTCTAACCCTAACCCTAACCCAAAAACTAACCCTAACCATAACCCAAACCCTAACCCTAACACTAATCCTAATCCTAACCCTAACGCTAACCCTAACTCAAACCCTAACCCTAACCCGAACCCTAACCCTAACACTAACCATAACCCTAATCCTAAACCTAACACTAACCCTAACCCTAACCCTATCCCTAACCCTAAACCTAACCCTAACCCAAACCCTAACCCTTACCCAAACCCTAAACCTAAACCTAACCCCAACCCTAATCCTAACCCTAACCCTAACCCAAAAACTAACCCTAACTCGAACCCTAATCCAAACCCTAATCCTCACCCTAACGCTAACCCAAACCCTAAAACTAACCCTATTCCTAACCCTAACCCTAAACCTAACCTGAACCCAAACCCTAACCCAAAACCTAACCCTAACCCTAACTCAAACTCTAACCCTAACTCGAACCTTAACCCTAACCCAAACACTAACCCAATTCCTAACAATAACCCTAACCCTATTCCTAACACTAATGCTAACCCTAACCGTAACCCTAACCCTAACCCTAACCCTAACCCTATGCCTAACCCTAACCCTAAACCATAAGCCTAACCAATACCCTAAACATAACCTTCACGCTAACCCTAACCCTAAACCAAACCCTAACCCTAAACCTAACCAAAAACCTAAACCTAACCCTAACCCAAACCCTACCCCTAAACCTATTCCTAACATTAACCCTAAACCTAAACTTAACCCAAACCCTAACCCAAACCGTAACCATAAACCTAACTGTAACCATAACCCTAACAAAAACCCTAACCCTAAACCTAACCCTAACCCTTATCCTAACCCTAAACCTAACCCAAAAAATAACACTAACCCTAAACCAAACCCTAACCCTAACCCTAACCCTAACCCAAACCCTAACCCTTACCAAACCCTAAACCTAAACCTAACCCTAACCCGAATCCTAACCCTAACTCTAACCCAAAAACTAACCCTAACCCAAACCCTAAACCTAACCCTATTCCTAACCCTAACCCTAAACCTAACCTTAACTCAAACTCTAACCGTAAACTTAACCCTAACTCAAATTCAAAACCTAACTCAAACCCTAACCCTAACCCAAACACTAACCAAACCCTAACAATAACCCTAACCCTAACCCTATTCCTAACACTAACCCTAACCCTAACCCTAACCCTAACCCTAAACCTATTCCTAACCCTAACACAAAACCTAACAATAATCCTAACCCTAACCCTATTCCTAAACCTAACCCTAACCCTAACCCTAACCCTAATCCTAACCCTAACCCTAACCCTAAAACCTAAACCTAACCAATACCCTAAACATAACCTTCACGCTAACCCTAACCCTAACCCAAATCCTAACCCTAACCCTAATCCTAACCCTAACCCTAAACCTAATCCTAACCCTAACCCTAACCCAAAACCTAAACCTAACCCTAATCCTATCCCTAACCCTAACCCTAATCCTAACCCTAACCCTAACCCTAACACAAACCCAACCCCTAACCCTAACACTAACCCCAATCCTAATTCTAACCCGAACCCAAACCATAACCCTAACCCAAACCCTAACCCTAACCCTAAACATAACATTAACCCTAACCCTAACCCAAACACTAACTCTAACCCTAAACCTAACCCTAACCCTAATCCTAACCCTATCCCTAAACCTAACACTAACCCTAACCCAAAACCACACCGTAACCACAAACCTAACTCAAACCCTAACCTTAAACCTAACCCAAACCCAAAGCCTAACCCTAACCTTAACCCTAAACCAAACCCTAAACCTAACACTAAACCTATCCCTAACCCAAACCCTAACCCTAACACTAACCGAACCCTAACTCAAACCCTAACCATAACCCTAACCCTAACCCTAACCCAAACCCTAACCCTAACACTAACCCTAAACCTAACACTAACCCAAATCCTAACCCTAACCCTAACCCAAACCAAAACCCTAACCCTAACCCTAACCCTAAAACAAACCAAAACACTAACCGTAACTCTAATCCTAACCCTAACCCTAACCCTAACCCTAACCCTAACCCTAACCCTAACCCTAACCCTAAACCTAACTCAAACCCTAACCCTAACCCTAAACCTAACCCTAACCCAAACCCTAACCCTAACACTAACCGAATCCTAACTCAAACCCTAACCATAACCCTAACCCTAACCGTAACCCTAACCCAAACCCTAACCCTAACACTAACCCTAACCCTAACACTAACCCAAATCCTAACCCTAACCCTCACCCAAACCAAAACGTTAACCCTAACCCTAACCCTAAACCAAACCAAAACACTAACCCTAACTCTAATCCTAACCCTAACCCTAACCCTAACCCTAACCCTAACCCTAACCCTAACCCTAACTCAAACCCTAACCCTAACCCTAACCCAAACCCTAAACCTAAACCTAACCCTAACCCTAACCCTAACCCTAACCCTAACCCAAACTCTAACACTAACCCAAACCCTAACCCTAACCCTAAACCAAACCAAAACCCTAACCCTAACTCTAATCCTAACCCTAACCCTAACCCTAACCCTAACCCTAACCCTAACCTTAACCCAAACACTAACCCAAATCCAAACCCAAAACCTATCCCTAACCCTAACTCAAACTCTAACCCTAACTCTAACCCTAACTCAAAACCTAAACCAAACCCTAATCCAAACCCTAACCCAAAACCTAACAATAACCCTAACCCTAACCCTATTCCTAACACTAACCCTAACCCTAACCCTAACCCTAACCCTATTCCTAACCCTAACCCTAAACCCTTACCCTAACCAATACCCTAAACATAACCCTCACGCTAACTCTAAACCTAACCCAAACCCTAACACTAACCCTAACCCTAACCAAAACCCTAACCATAACCCTAACCTTAACCCAAACCAAAACCCTAACCCTAACTCTAATCCTAACTCTAACCCTAATCAAAAGCCTAACATTAACCCTAACCCTAACCCTAACCCTATTCCTAAACTTAATCCTAAACCTAACCTTAACCCAAAACCTAAACGTAAATCTAACCCAAACCCGAACCCTAACTCAAACCCTAACCCTAAGACAAACCCTAACCCTAAAACTAACCCTAACCCAAATCCTAAACCTAACACTAACCCTAACCCAAACCCTAAACCTAACACTAACACTTACTCTAAGGCTAACCCAAAACCTAACCCTAAACCTAACCAAAACCAAAAGCCTAACCCTAACTCTAATCCTAACCCTAACCCTAACCCTAATCCTAACCCTAACCCAAACACTACCCCAAACCCCAAACCTAACCCTAATCCTAGCTCTAACCCTAACCCTAATCGTAACCCTAAACCTAAACCTAACCCACACCCAAACCCTAACTCTAACCGTAACCCTAACCGAAACCCTAACTCAAAACCTAACCCTAACCCTAACCCAAACCCTAACCGTAAACCTAACCCTAACCCTTTTCCTAACAATAACACAAACCCTAACAATAATCCTAACCCTAACCCTATTCCTAAACCTAACCCTAACCCTAAACCTAACCATAATTCTAACCCTAACCCTAACCCAAAAACTAACCCTAACCATAACCCAAACCCTAACCCTAACACTAATCCTAATCCTAACCCTAACGCTAACCCTAACTCAAACCCTAACCCTAACCCGAACCCTAACCCTAACCCAAACCCTAACCCTTACCCAAACACTAAACCTAAACCTAACCCCAACCCTAATCCTAACCCTAACCCTAACCCAAAAACTAACCCTAACTCGAACCCTAATCCAAACCCTAATCCTCACCCTAACGCTAACCCAAACCCTAAAACTAACCCTATTCCTAACCCTAACCCTAAACCTAACCTGAACCCAAACCCTAACCCAAAACCTAACCCTAACCCTAACTCAAACTCTAACCCTAACTCGAACCCTAACCGTAACCCAAACACTAACCCAATTCCTAACAATAACCCTAACCCTATTCCTAACACTAATGCTAACCCTAACCGTAACCCTAACCCTAACCCTAACCCTAACCCTATTCCTAACCCTAACCCTAAACCATAAGCCTAACCAATACCCTAAACACAACCTTCACGCTAACCCTAACCCTAAACCAAACCCTAACCCTAAACCTAACCAAAAACCTAAACCTAACCCTAACCCAAACCCTAACCCTAAACCTATTCCTAACATTAACCCTAAACCTAAACTTAACCCAAACCCTAACCCAAACCGTAACCCTAAACCTAACCGTAACCATAACCCTAACAAAAACCCTAACCCTAAACCTAACCCTAACCCTTATCCTAACCCTAAACCTAACCCAAAAAATACCCATAACCCTAAACCAAACCCTAACCCTAACCCTAACCCAAACCCTAACCCTTACCCAAACCCTAAACCTAAACCTAACCCTAACCCGAATACTAACTCTAACCCTAACCCAAAAACTAACCCTAACCCAAACCCTAAACCTAACCCTATTCCTAACCCTAACCCTAAACCTAACCTTAACCCAAACCGAACCCAAACCCTAACCCTAAACTTAACCCTAACTCAAATTCTAAACCTAACTCAAACCCTAACCCTAACCCAAACACTAACTAAACCCTAACAATAACCCTAAACCTAACCCTATTCCTAACACTAACCCTAACCCTAACCCTAACCCTAAACCTATTCCTAACCCTAACACAAACCCTAACAATAATCCTAACCCTAACCCTATTCCTAAACCTAACCCTAAGCCTAACCCTAACCCTAATCCTAACCCTAACCCTAACCCTAAAACCTAAACCTAACCAATACCCTAAACATAACCTTCACGCTAACCCTAACCCTAACGCAAACCCTAACCCTAACCCTAATGCTAACCCTAACCCTAAACCTAACCCTAACCCTAACCCTAACCCTAACCCTAACCGAAACCCTACCTCAAAACCTAACCCTAACCCTAACCCAAACCCTAACCCTAAACCTAACCCTAACCCTTTTCCTAACCCTAGCACAAACCCTAACAATAATCCTAACCCTACCCCTATTCCTAAACCTAACCCTAACCCTAAACCTAACCATAATCCTAACCCTAACCCTAACCCAAAAACTAACCTTAACCATAACCCAAACCCTAACCCTAACACTAATCCTAATCCTAAACCTAACGCTAACCCTAACTCAAACCCTAACCCTAACCCGAACCCTAACCCTAACACTAACCATAACCCTAATCCTAAACCTAACACTAACCCTAACCCTAACCCTATCCCTAACCCTAACCCTAACCCTAACCCTAACCCAAACCCTAACCCTTACCCAAACCCTAAACCTAAACCTAACCCTAAAGCTAATCCTAACCCAAAAACTAACCCTAACTCGGACCCTAACCCAAACCCTAATCCTCACCCTAATGCTATCCCAAACCCTAAACCTAACCCTATTCCTAACCCTAACCCTAAACCTAACCTTAACCCAAACCCTAACCCAAAACCTAACCCTAACCCTAACTCAAACTCTAACCCTAACTCGAACCCTAACCCTAACCCAAACACTAACCCAAATCCTAACAATAACCCTAACCCTATTCCTAACACTAACCCTAACCCTAACTGTAACCCTAACCCTAACCCTAACCCTATTCCTAACCCTAACCCTAAACCCTAAGCCTAACCAATACCTAAACATAACCTTCACACTAACCCTAACCCTAACCCAAACCCTAACCCTAAACCTAAAAAAACCTAAACCTAACCCTAACCCAAACCCTAACCCTAACCCTATTCCTAACATTAACCCTAAACCTAAACTTAACCCAAACCCTAACCCAAACCCTATCCCTAACCCTAACCCTAACCATAACCCTAACCCAAACCCTAACCCAAATCCTAACCCTAACCCTAACCCTAACCCTAACCCTAACTCAAACAATAACCCTAACCCTAACCCAAAACCTAACCCTAAACCTAACCTTAACCCTTATCCTAACCCTAAACATAACCCAAAAAATAACACTAACCCTAAACCAAACCCTAACCCTAACCCTAACTCTAACCCTTACCCAAACCCTAAAAATAAACCTAACCGTAATCTAATCCTAACCCTAACCCTAACCCAAAAACAAACCCTAACTCGAACCCTAACCCAAACCCTAATCCTAACCCTAAACCTAACCCAAACCCTAACCCTATCCCTCTTCCTAACCCTAACCCTAAACCTAACCTTAACTCAAACCCTAACCCACACCCTAACCCTAAACTTAACCCTAACTCAAACTCTAACACTAACTCGAACCTTAACCCTAACCCAAATACTAACCCAAACCCTAAAAAAAACCCTAACACTATTCCTAACACTAAACCTAACCCTAACCCTAACCCTAACCCTAACCCTATTCCTAACCCTAACCCTAACCCAAACCCTAACCAATACCCTAAACCTAACCAAAAACCTAAACCTAACCCTAACCCTAACCCTAACCCAAACCCTAACCCTAACACTAACCCTAACCCTAACACTAACGCAAATCCTAACTCTAACATTAACCCAAACCAAAATCCTAAACCTAATTCTAATCCTAACCCTTACCCTAATCAAAACCCTAACATTAAACCTAAACCTAACCCTAACCCAAAACCTAAACCTAACCCTAATCCTAACCCTAACCCTAACCCTAATCCTAACACTAACCCTAACCCTAACACAAACCCAACCCCTAACCCTAACCCTAACCCTAATCCTAATGCTAACCCGAACCCAAACCATAACCCTAACCCTAACCCTAACTCTAACCCTAAACCTAACATTAACCCTAACCCTAAACCAAACCCTAACTCTAACCCTAAACCTAACCCTAACCCTAATCCTAACCCTATCCCTAACCCTAACACTAACCCTAACCCAAAACCACACCGTAACCACAAACCTAACTCAAACCCTAACCTTAAACCTAACCCAAACCCAAACACTAACCCTAACCTTAACCCTAAACCAAACCCTTAACCTCAACCTAACCCTAACCCTAACCCTAACCCTAACGCTATTACTAATCCTAACCCTAACCCTAACTTTAAACCAAATCCTAACCCAAACCCTAACCCTAAACCTAACCCTAACCCAAACGCTAACCATCAACCTAAACCTAAGCCAATCCCTAAACTTAACCCTAATCCTAATCCTAACCCTAACCCTAACCCTAAACCTAACTCAAACCCTAACCCTAACCCTAACCCAAACCCTAAACCTAAACCTAACCCTAACCCTAACCCTAACCCTAACCCTAACCCAAACCCTAACACTAACGCAAACCCTAACCCTAACCCTAAACCAAACCAAAACCCTAACCCTAACTCTAATCCTAACCCTAACCCTAACCCTAACCCTAACCTTAACCCAAACACTAACCCAAAACCAAACCCAAATCCTATCCCTAACCCTAACCCTAACCCTAACACAAACTCTAACCCTAACTCTAACCCTAACTCAAAACCTAAACCAAACCCTAATCCAAACCCTAACCCAAACCCTAACAATAACCCTAAACCTAACCCAAACGCTAACCCTCACCCTAAACCTAAGCCAATCCCTAAACTTAACCCTAATCCTAATCCTAACCCTAACGCTAACCCTAACACAAATTCTAACCCTAACCCAAACCCTAAACCTAACACTAAACCTAACCCTAAGCCTATCCCAAACCCTAACCCTAACCCTAAATCTAATCCTAACCCAAACCCTAACCCTAACACTAACCCAAACCATAAACCTAACCCTAACCTTAACCCTAATGCTAACCCTAAACCTAATTCAAACTCAAACCCTAACCCTAACCCTAACCCTAACCCTAACCCAAACCCTAACCCTAACCCTAACCCTACCCCTAATCCTAAACCTAATCCAAACCCTAACACAAACCCTAATCCTAATCTTAACCCTTAGCCCTAAACCTAATGCTAATGCTAACCGTAAACCTAACCCAAACACAAACCCTAAACTTAACCCTAATCGTAACCCTAATACTAACCCTACCTTAATCCACACCCTAACCCTAACACTAACCCTAACCCTAACCCTAACCCTAATCCTAACCGAAACCCAAACCCTAAACCTAACCGTAACCAAAACCCTAACCCTAAACCTAACGCTAACCCTTACCCAAACCCAAACCATAACCCTAACCCGAACCCTAACCCTAACCCTAAACCTAAATTTAACCCAAACCCTAACCCTAACCCGAACCCTAAACCTAACCCTAACGCTATCCCTAACCTTAAACCTAACCGAAACCCAAACCCTAAACTTAACCCTAATCGTAAACCTAACCCAAAACCTAACCCTAACCCAAACTCTAACCTTAACACTAAGCCTAACCCTAACACTACCACTAACCCTAACCCTAACCCTAATCATATCCGAAACCCAAACCTTAACCCTAACCCTAACCTTAACCCTAAAGCTAAACCTAATACTAACTCAAACTCAAACCCTAAACCTAACCCTAACCCTAACCCAAACCCTAACCCTAACCCTAACCCTAATCCTAACTCAAACCCTAACCATAACCCTAATTCTAACCCGAACCCAAAACCTAAACCTAACCCTAACACAAACTCTAACCCAAACCCTAACAATAACCCTAACCCTAACCCTATTCCTAACCCTAACCGTAACCCTAACCCTAACCCTAACCCTATTCCTAACCCTAACCCTAACCCTAACCTTAACCCAAACCCTAACCCTAAACTTAACCCTAACCCAAACCCTAATCAAACCCTAACCCTAACCTAAACCTTAACCCTAACACAAACCCTAACCGTAACCCTAAACCTAACCCTAACCTTAACCCAAAAAGTAAACCTAACCCTAAACCTAACCCTAACCCAAACCGTAACCCTAACACTAACCTAACCCTAACTCAAACCCTAACCATAACCCTAACCCTAACCCTAACCCAAACCCTAACCCTAACACTAACCCTAACCCTAACACTAACCCAAATCCTAACCCTAAACCTAACTCAAACCAAAACCCTAACCCTCACTCTAACTCTAATCCTAACCCTAACCCTAATCCTAACCCTAATCCTAACCCTGATCCTAACCCTAACCCTAACCCTAACACAAAGCCAACCTCTAACACTAACCCTAACCCTAACCCAACCCTAACCCTAACCCTAACCCTAACCCTAACTCAAACCCTAACCCTAACCCTTACCCTAACTCAAACCCTAACCCTAACCCTAACCCTAACATAAACCCTAACATAAATCCTAACCCTAAACCTAACCCTAACCCTAACCCTAACCCTAACCCAAAACCTAACCCTTACCCGAACCCTAAACCTAAACCTAACCCTAACCCTAATTCTAACCCTAACCCTAACCCAAAAACTAACCCTAACTCGAAACCTAACCCAAACCCTAATCCTAACCCTAACCCTAACCCTAACCCAAACCCAACCCCTAACCCTAATCCTAACCCTAACCCTAACCCAATCCCTCACCCTAAACCTAACACTAACTCAAACCCTTACCCTAACCCTAACCCTAACCCAAAACCTAACCCTAAATCTAACCCTAACCCTAATCCTAACCCTAACCCTAAACCAAAAACTAACCCTAACAATAACCCAAACCCTAACCCTAAACCTAACCCTAACCCTAACCCTAACCCTAACCCTAACTCAAACCCTAACCCTAACCCTAATCCAAACCCTAACCCTAAACCTAACCCTAACCCTTATCTTAACCCTAAACCTAACCAAAAAAATAACACTAACCCTAAACCAAACCCTAACCCTAAGCCTAACCCTAACCCTAACCCAAACTCTAACCCTTACCCAAATCCTAAACCTACCCTAACCCTTTTCCTAACCCTAACACAAACCCTAACAATAATCCTAACCCTAACCCTATTCCTAAATCTAACCCTAACCCTAACCCTAACCCTAACCCTAACCCTAACCCTATTCCTAACCCTAACCCTAAACCCTTACCCTAACCAATACCCTAAACATAACCCTCACGCTAACCCTAACCCTAACCCAAAACCTAACACTAACCCTAACCCTAACCCAAACCCTAACCCTAACCCTAACCCTAACCCAAACCAAAACCCTAACCCTAACTCTAATCCTAACCCTAACCCTAATCAAAACACTAACATTAACCCTAACCCTAACCCTAACCCTATTCCTAACCTTAACCCTAAACCTAACCTTAACCCAAAACCTAACCGTAAATCTAACCCAAACCCTAACCCTAACTCAAAACCTAACCCAAGACAAACCCTAACCCTAACCCTAACCCTAACCCTAATCCAAACCATAACACTAACCCTAACCTTAACCCTAATGCTAAGCCTAAACCTAACTCAAACTCAAACCTATCCCTAAATCTAACCCTAACCCAAACCCTAACCCTAACACTAACCTAACCCTTACTCAAACCCTAACCATAACCCTAACCCTATCCCTAACCCAAACACTAACCCTAACACTAATCCTAACCCTAACACTAACCCAAATCCTAACCCTAACCCTAACCCAAACCAAAACCCTAACCCTAACTCTAAATCTAATCCTAAACCTAACCCCAATCCTAAACCTAACCCTAACCCTAATCCTAACCCTAACCCTAACCCTAACACAAACCCAACCTCTAACACTAACCCTAACCCTAACACAAACCCTAACCCTAAACCTAAACCTAACCCTAACCATAATTCAATCTCTAACCCTAACCCTTACCCTAACTCAAACCCTAACCCTAACCCTAACCCTAACCCTAACCCAAACCCAAACCCTAAACCAAATCCTAAACCTAACCCTAACCCTAACCATAACCCTAACCCTAATCCTAACTCAAACACTAACCCTAACCCTAACAAAAACCCTAACCCTAAACCTAACCCTAACCCTTATCCTAACCCTAAACCTAACCCAAAAAATAACACTAACCCTAAACCAAACCCTAACCCTAACCCTAACCCTAACCCTAACCCTAACCCTAACCCAAACCCTAACCCTAACCCTATTCCTAACCCTAACCCTAAACCTAAACTTAACGGAAACCCTAACCCAAACCCTAACCCTAAACTTAACCCTAACTCAAATTCTAAACCTAACTCGAACCCTAACCCTAACCCAAACACTAACCAAACCCTAACAATATCCCTAACCCTAACCCTATTCTTAACACTAACCCTAACCCTAACCCTAACCCTAAACCTATTCCTAACCCTAACACAAACCCTAACAATAATCCTAACCCTAACCCTATTCCTAAACTTAACCCTAACCCTAACCCTAACCCTAACCCTAACCCTAATCCTTACCCTAACCCTAACCCTAAAACCTAAACCTAACCAATACCCTAAACATAACCTTCACGCTAACGCTAACCCTAACCCAAACCCTAACCCTAACACTAATCCTAACCCTAACCCTAACCCTAACCCTTACCCTAACCCTAACCGAAACCCTAACTCAAAACCTAACCCTAACCCTAACCCTAACCCAAACCCTAACCCTAAACCTAACCCTAACCCTTTTCCTAACCCTAACACAAACCCTAACAATAATCCTAACCCTAACCCTATTCGGAACCTAACCCTAACCCTAAACCTAACCATAATCCTAACCCTAACCCTAACCCAAAAACTAACCCTAACCATAACCCAAACCCTAACCCTAACACTAATCCTAATCCTAACCCTAACGCTAACCCTAACTCAAACCCTAACCCTAACCCGAACCCTAACCCTAACACTAACCATAACCCTAATCCTAAACCTAACACTAACACTAACCCTATCCCTAACCCTAACCCTAACCCTAACCCAAACCCTAACCCTTACCCAAACCCTAAACCTAAACCTAACCCTAACCCTAATCCTACCCCTAATCCTAACCCAAAAACTAACCCTAACTCGAACCCTAACCCAAACCCTAATCCTCACCCTAACGCTAACCCAAACCCTAAACCTAACCCTATTCTTAACCCTAACCCTAAACCTAACCTTAACCCAAACCGTAACCCAAAACCTAAACCAAACCCTAACACAAACTCTAACCCAAACCCTAACAATACCCCTAACCCTAACCCTATTCCTAACCCCAACCCTAACCCTAACCCTAACCGTAACCCTATTCCTAACCCTAACCCTAACCCTAACCTTAACCCAAACCCTAACCCTAAACCTAACCCTAACCCAAACCCTAATCAAACCCTAACCCTAACCTAAACCCTAACCCTAACACAAACCCTAACCGTAACCCTAAACCTAACCCTAACCTTAACCCAAAAAGTAAACCTAAACCTAAACCTAGCCCTAACCGAAACCCTAACCCTAACACTAACCTAACCCTAACTCAAACCCTAACCATAACCCAACCCTAACCCTAACCCAAACCCTAACCCTAACACTAACCCTAACCCTAACACTAACCCAAATCCTAACCCTAAACCTAACCCAAACAAAACCCTAACCCTAACTCTAACTCTAATCCTAAACCTAACCCTAATCCTAACCCTAATCCTAACCCTAATCCTAACCCTAACCCTAACCCTAACACAAACCAAACCTCTAACACTAACCCTAACCCTAACCCAAACCCTAACCCTAACCCTAACCCTAACCCTAACTCAAACCCTAACCCTAACCCTTACCCTAACTCAAACCCTAACCCTAACCCTAACCCTAACCCTAACATAAACCCTAACCCAAATCCTAACCCTAACCCTAACCCTAACCCTTACCCTAACCCTAACCCTAACCCAAAACCTAACCCTTACCCGAACCATAAACCTAAACCTATCCCTACCCCTAATGCTACCCCTAACCCTAACCCAAACACTCACCCTACCTCGCAACCTAACCCAAACCCTAATCCTAACCCTAACCCTAACCCTAACCCAAACCCAACCCCTAACCCTAACACTAACCCTAACCCAATCCCTAACCTTAAACCTAAACCTAACTCAAACCCTAACTCTAACCCTAACCCTAACCCAAAACCTAACCCTAAATCTAACCCTAACCCTAATCCTAACCCTAACCCTAAACCAAAAACTAACCCTAACAATAACCCAAACCCTAACCCTAAACCTAACCCTAACCCTAACCCTAACCCTAACCCTAACCCTAACTCAAACCCTAACCCTAACCCTAATCCAAACCCTAACCCTAAACCTAACCCTAACCCTTATCTTAACCCTAAACCTAACCAAAAAAATAACACTAACCCTAAACCAAACCCTAACCCTAAGCCTAACCCTAACCCTAACCCAAACTCTAACCCTTACCCAAATCCTAAACCTACCCTAACCCTTTTCCTAACCCTACCCCAAACCCTTCCAATAATCCTAACCCTAACCCTATTCCTAACCCTAACCCTAACCCTAACCCTATTCCTAACCCTAACCCTAACCCAAACCCTAACCAATACCCTAAACCTAACCAAAAACCTAAACCTAACCCTAACCCTAACCCTAACCCAAACCCTAACCCTAACACTAACCCTAACCCTAACACTAACGCAAATCCTAACCCTAACATTAACCCAAACCAAAACCCTAAACCTAATTCTAATCCTAACGCTTACCCTAATCAAAACCCTAACATTAAACCTAAACCTAACCCTAACCCAAAACCTAAACCTAACCCTAATCCTAACCCTAACCCTAACCCTAATCCTAACCCTAACCCTAACCCTAACACAAACCCAACCCCTAACCCTAACCCTAACCCTAATCCTAATGCTAACCCGAACCCAAACCATAACCCTAACCCTAACCCTAACCCTAAACCTAAACCTAACATTAACCCTAACCCTAAACCAAACCCTAACTCTAACCCTAAACCTAACCCTAACACTAATCCTAACCCTATCCCTAACCCTAACACTAACCCTAACCCAAAACCACACCGTAACCACAAACCTAACTCAAACCCTAACCTTAAACCTAACCCAAACCCAAACCCTAACCCTAACCTTAACCCTAAACCAAACCCTTAACCTACACCTAACCCTAACCCTAACCCTAACCCTAACGCTATTGCTAATCCTAACCCTAACCCTAACTTTAAACCAAATCCTAGCCCAAACCCTAACCCTAAACCTAACCCTAACCCAAACGCTAACCCACACCTTAAACCTAAGCCAATCCCTAATCTTAACCCTAATCCTAATCCTAACCCTAATGCTAACCCTAACACAAATTCTAACCCTAACCCAAGCCCTAAACCTAACACTAAACCTAACCTTAAGCCTATCCCAACCCCTAACCCTAACCCTAATTCTAATCCTAACCCAAACCCAAACCCTAACACTAACCCAAACCATAAACCTAAACCTAACCTTAACCCTAATGCTAATCCTAAACCTAATTCAAACTCAAACCCTAAACCTAACCCTAACCCTAACCCTAACCCAAACCCTAAACCTAACCCTAACCCTTCCCCTAATCCTAACCCTAATCCTAACCCTAACCCACACCCTAAACCTAATCCTAACCCTAAGCCCTAAACCTAATCCTAATGCTAACCCTAAACCTAACCCAAACACAAACCCTAAACTTAACCCTAATCCTAACCCTAATACTAACCCTAACCCTAATCCACTCCCTAACCCTAACCCTTATCCTAACCCTAAACCTAACCCAAAAAATAACACTAACCCTAAACCAAACCCTAACCCTAACCCTAACTCTAACCCTTACCCAAACCCTAAAAATAAACCTAACCCTAATCTAATCCTAACCCTAACCCTAACCCAAAAACAAACCCTAACTCGAACCCTAACCCAAACCCTAATCCTAATCCTAAACCTAACCCAAACCCTAACCGTAACCCTATTCCTAACCCTAACCCTAACCCTAACCCTAACCCTATTCCTAACCCTAACCCTAACCCAAACCCTAACCAATACCCTAAACCTAACCAAAAACCTAAACCTAACCCTAACCCTAACCCTAACCCAAACCCTAACCCTAACACTAAACCTAACCCTAACACTAACGCAAATCCTAACCCTAAGGTTAACCCAAACCAAAACCCTAAAACTAATTCTAATCCTAACCCTTACCCTAATCAAAACCCTAACATTAAACCTAAACCTAACCCTAACCCAACACCTAAACCTAACCCTAAACCTAACACTAACCCTAACCCTAATCCTAACCCTAACCCTAACCCTAACACAAACCCAACACCTAACCCTAACCCTAACCCTAATCCTAATGCTAACCCGAACCCAAACCATAACCCTAACCCTAACCCTAACCCTAACCCTAACCCTAACACCTAACCCTGACGCTAACCCTAATCCTAATGCTAACCCGAACCCAAACCATAACCCTAACCCTAACCCTAACCCTAACCCTAAACCTAACATTAACCCTAACCCGAAACCAAACCCTAACTCTCACCCTAAACCTAACCCTAACCCTAATCCTAACCCTATCCCTAACCCTAACACTAACCCTAACCCAAAACCACACCATAACCACAAACCTAACTCAAACCCTAACCTTAAACCTAACCCAAACCCAAACCCTAACCCTAACCTTAACCCTAAACCAAACCCTTAACCTAAACCTAACCCTAACCCTAACCCTAACCCTAACGCTATTGCTAATCCTAACCCTAACCCTAACTTTAAACCAAATCCTAACCCAAACCCTTACCCTAAGCCTAACCCTAAACCAAACGCTAACCCTGACCCGAAACCTAAGCCAATCCCTAATCTTAACCCTAATCCTAATCCTAACCCTAACGCTAACCCTAACACAAATTCTAACCCTAACCCAAACCCTAAACCTAACACTAAACCTAACCTTAAGCCTATCCCAAACCCTAACCCTAACCCTAATTCTAATCCTAACCCAAACCCTAACCCTAACACTAACCCAAATCATAAACCTAACCCTAACCTTAACCCTAATGCTAATCCTAAACCTAATTCAAACTCAAACCCTAACCCTAACCCTAACCCTAACCCTAACCCAAACCCTAACTCTAAACCTAAACCTACCCCTAATCCTAACCCTAATCGTAACCCTAACACAAACCCTAAACCTATTCCTAACCCTAAGCCCTAAACCTAATCCTAATGCTAACCCTAAACCTAACCCAAACACAAACCCTAAACTTAACCCTAATTGTAACCCTAATACTAACCCTAACCCTAATCCACACCCTAACCCTAACCCTTATCCTAACCCTAAACCTAACCCAAAAAATAACACTAACCCTAAACCAAACCCTAACCCTAACCCTAACTCTAACCCTTACCCAAACCCTAAAAATAAACCTAACCCTAATCTAATCCTAACCCTAACCCTAACCCAAAAACAAACCCTAACTCGAACCCTAACCTAACCCTAAACCTAACCCAAACCCTAAACCTAACCCTATTCCTAACCCTAACCCTTAACCTAACCTTAACCCAAACCCTAACCCACACGCTAACCCTAAACTTAACCCTAACTCAAACTCTAACCCTAACTCGAACCTTAACGCTAACGCAAACACTAACCCAAACCCTAACAATAACCCTAACACTATTCCTAACACTAACCCTAACCCTAACCCTAACCCTAACCCTAATCCTAACTCAAACCCTAAACATAACCCTAATTCTAACCCGATCCCAAAACCTAAACCTAACCCTAACACAAACTCTAACCCAAACCCTAAAAATAACCCTAACAGTAACCCTATTCCTAACCCTAACCGTAACCCTAACCCTAACCCTAACCCTATTCCTAACCCTAACCGTAACCCTAACCTTAACCCAAACCCTAACCCTAAACCTAACCCTAACGCAAACCCTAATCAAACCCTAACCCTAACCCAAACCCTAACCCTAACACTAACCCTAACCGTAACCCTAAACCTAACCCTAACCTTAACACAAAAAGTAAACCTAACCCTAAACCTAACCCTAACCCAAAACCTAACCCTAACCCAAATCCTAATCCTAACCCTAACCCTAATCCTAAATCTAACTCTAACCCTAACCCAAACCCTAAACCTAACACTAACCCTAAACCAAACCCAAACCCTAACCATACCCCTACCCCAAACTATACCACTAACCCTAACCTTAACTCTAATGCTAAGCCTAAACATAACTCAAACTCAAACCTAACCCTAAACCTAACCCTAACCCAAACCCTAACCCTAACACTAACCTAACCCTAACTCAAACCCTAACCATAGCCCTAACCCTAACCCCAACCCAAACCCTAACCCTAACACTAACCCTAACCCTAACACTAACCCAAATCCTACCCCTAACCCTAAACCAAACCAAAACCCTAACCCTAACTCTAACTCTAATCCTAAACCAAACCCTAATCCTAACCCTAATCCTAACCCTAATCCTCACCCTAACCCTAACCTGAACACAAACCCAACCTCTAACACTAACCCTAACCCTAACCCAAACCCTAACCCTAACCCTAACCCTAACCCTAACTCAAACCCTCACCATAACCCTTACCCCAACTCAAACCCTAACCCTAACCCTAACCCTAACCCAAACCCTAACCCAACTCCTAACCCTATCCCTAACCCTAACCCTAACCCTAAATCTAACCCGAACCCTAACCCAAAACCTAACCCTTACCAGAACCCTAAACCTAAACCTAACCCTAACCCTAATTCTAACCCTAACCCTAACCCAAAAACTAACCCTAACTCGAAACCTAACCCAAACCCTAATCCTAACCCTAACCCTAACCCTAACACAAACCCAACCCCTAACCCTAACCCTAACCCTAACCCAAACCCTAACCCAAAACCTAACCCTAAATCTAACCCTAACCCTAATCCTAACCCTAACCCTAACCCAAAAACTAACCCTAACAACAACCCAAACCCTAACCCTAACCCTAACCCTAAACCTAATCCTAATCCTAGCCCAAACCCTAACACTAACCCAAACCCTAACCCTAACCCTAAACCAAAAAAAACCCTCACCCTAACTCTAATCCTAACATTAACCCTAACCCTAAATCAAAACCTAACCCTAACCCTAACCCAAACCCTAACCCTAAACCTAACCCTAACCCTTATCTTAACCCTAAACCTAAGCAAAAAAATAACACTAACCCTAAACCAAACCCTAACCCTAAGCCTAACCCTAACCCTAACCCAAACTCTAACCCTTACCCAAACCCTAAACCTACCCTAACCCTTTTCCTAACCCTAACACAAACCCTAACCCTATTCCTAAACCTAACCATAACCGTAACCCTAACCCTAACCCTAACCCTAACCCTAACCCTATTCCTAACCCTAACCCTAAACCCTTACCCTAATCAATACCCTAAACATAACCCTCACGCTAAACCTAACCCTAACCAAACCCTAACACTAACCCTAACCCTAACCCAAACCCTAACCCTAACCCTAACCCTAACCCAACCCAAAACCCTAACCCTAACTCTAATCCTAACCCTAAACCTAATCAAAACCCTAACATTAACCCTAACCCTAACCCTAACCCTATTCCTAACCTTAACCCTAAACCTAATCTTAACCCAAAACCTAACCGAAAATCTAACCCAAACCCTAACCCTAACCCAAACCCTAACCCTAAACCTAACCAAAAACCTACACCTAACCCTAACCCAAACCCTAACCCTAACCCTATTCCTAACATTAACCCTAACCCTAACCTCAACCCAAACCCTAACCCAAACCCTAACCCTAACTCTAACCCTAACCATAACCCTAACCCAAACCCTAACGCAAATCCTCACCCTAACCCTAACCCTCACACAAACACTAACCCTAACCGTAACCCAAAACCTAACCCTAAACCTAACCCTAACCCTTATCCTAACCCTAAACCTAACCCAAAAAATAACACTAACCCTAAACCTAACCCTAACCCTAACCCTAACTCTAACCCTTACCCAAACCCTAAAAATAAACCTAACCCTAATCTAATCCTAACCCTAACCCTAACCCAAAAACAAACCCTAACTCGAACCCTAACCCAAACCCTAATCCTAACCCTAAACCTAACCCAAACCCTAACCCTAACCCTATTCCTAACCCTAACCCTAAACCTAACCTTAACCCAAACCCTAACCCACACGCTAACCCTAAACTTAACCCTAACTCAAACTCTAACCCTAACTCGAACCTTAACCCTAACCCAAACACTAACCCAAACCCTAACAATAACCCTAACACTATTCCTAACACTAACCCTAACCC
Source organism: Eospalax fontanierii (assembly GCA_035773235.1). NCBI lineage: Eukaryota > Metazoa > Chordata > Mammalia > Rodentia > Spalacidae > Eospalax > Eospalax fontanierii. The sequence goes on along the minus strand of JAJHUQ010000035.1, from coordinate 7,321,737 downwards.
TAACCCTAACCCTAACCCTAACCCTATTCCTAACCCTAACCCTAAACCCTAAGCCTAACCAATAACCTAAACATAACCTTCACGCTAACCCTAACCCTAACCCAAACCCTAACCCTAACACTAACCCTAACCCTAACACTAACCCAAATCCTAACCCTAACATTAACCCAAACCAAAACGCTAAACCTAACACTAATCCTAACCTTAACCCTAATCAAAACCCTAACATTAAACCTAACCCTAACCCTAACCCTAATCCTAACCCTAACCCTAACCCTAATCCTAACCCTAACCCTAAGCCTAACACAAACCCAACCCCTAACCCTAACCCTAACCCTAATGCTAATTCTAACCCGAATCCAAAACATAACCCTAACCCTAACCCTAACCCTAACCCTAAACCTAACATTAACCCTAACCCTAAACCAAACCCTAACTCTAACCCTAAACCTAACCCTAACCCTAATCCTAACCCTATCCCTAACCCTAACACTAACCCTAACCCAAAACCACACCGTAACCACAAACCTAACTCAAACCCTAACCTTAAACCTAACCCAAACCCAAACCCCAACCCTAACCTTAACCCTAAACCAAACCCTAAACCTAAACCTAACCCTAACCCTAACTCTAGCCCTAACCCTATTGCTAATCCTAACCCTAAACCTAACTTTAAACCAAATCCTAACCCAAACCCTAACCCTAAACCTAACCCTAACCCAAACGCTAACCCTCATCGTAAACCTAAGCCAATCCCTAATCTTAACCCTAATCCTAATCCTAACCCTAACGCTAACCCTAACCCAAACCCTAACCCTAACCCTAACCCTACCCCTAATCCTAACCCTAGTCCTAACCCTAACCCAAACCCTAAACCTAATCCTAACTCTAAGCCCTAAACCTAATCCTAATGCTAACCTAAACCTAACCCAAACAGAAAAACTAAACTTAACCCTAATCGTAACCCTAATACTAACCCTAACCCTAATCCACACCCTAACCCTAACACTAACCCTAACCCTAACCCTAATCCTAACCGAAACCCAAACCCTAACCCTAACCATAACCAAAACCCTAACCCTAAACCTAACGATAACCCTTACCCAAACACAAAACATAACCCTAACCCGAACCCTAACCCTAACCCTAAACCTAACTTTAACCCAAACCCTAACCCTAACCGAACCCTAAACCTAACCCTAACGCTATCCCTAACCTTAAACCTAACCCAAACCCAAACCCTAAACTTAACCCTAATCGTAAAACTAACCCAAAACCTAACCCTTACCAGAACCCTAAAACTAACCATAACCCTAACCCTAACCCTATCCCAAAACCTAACCCTTTCCAGAACCCTAAACCTAAACCTAAACCTAACCCTAATTCTAACCCTAACCCTAACCCAAAAACTAACCCTAACTCGAAACCTAACCCAAACCCTAATCCTAACCCTAACCCTAACCCTAACACAAACCCAACCCCTATCCCTAACCCTAACCCTAACCCAAACCCTAACCCAAAACCTAACCCTAAATCTAACCCTAACCCTAATCCTAACCCTAACCCTAACCCAAAAACTAACCCTAACAACAACCCAAACCCTAACCCTAACCCTAACCCTAACCCTTATCCTATCCCCATCCCAATCCCTAACCCTAACCCCAACCCTAACACTAACCCTAAACCAAAAAAAAAACCCTAACCCTAACTCTAATCCTAACCCTAACCCTAACCCTAAATCAAAACCTAACCCTAACCCTAACCCAAACCCTAACCCTAAACCTAACCCTAACCCTTATCTTAACCCTAAACCTAACCAAAAAAATAACACTAACCCTAAACCAAACCCTAACCCTAAGCCTAACCCTAACCCTAACCCAAACTCTAACCCTTACCCAAACCCTAAACCTACCCTAACCCTTTTCCTAACCCTAACACAAACCCTAACAATAATCCTAACCCTAACCCTATTCCTAAACCTAACCATAACCGTAACCCTAACCCTAACCCTAACCCTAACCCTAACCCTATTCCTAACCCTAACCCTAAACCCTTACCCTAAACAATACCCTAAACATAACCCTCACGCTAAACCTAACCCTAACCCAAACCCTAACACTAACCCTAACCCTAACCCAAACCCTAACCCTAACCCTAAACCTAACCCAAACCAAAACCCTAACCCTAACTCTAATCCTAACCCTAAACCTAATCAAAACCCTAACATTAACCCTAACCCTAAACCTAACCCTATTCCTAACCTTAACCCTAAACCTAATCTTAACCCAAAACCTAACCGTAAATCTAACCCAAACCCTAACCCTAACCCAAACCCTAACCCTAAACCTAACCAAAAACCTACACCTAACCCTAACCCAAACCCTAACCCTAACCCTATTCCTAACATTAACCCTAAACCTAAACTTAACCCAAACCCTAACCCAAACCCTAACCCTAACTCTAACCCTAACCATAACCCTAACCCAAACCCTAACCCAAATGCTAACCCTAACCCTAACCCTAACACAAACACTAACCCTAACCGTAACCCAAAACCTAACCCTAAACCTAACCCTAACCCTTATCCTAACCCTAAGCCTAACCCAAAATCTAACACTAACCCTAATCCAAACCATAACCCTAACCCTAACTCTAACCCTTATCCAAACCCTAAAAATAAACCTAACACTAATCTAATCCTAACCCTAACCCTAACCCAAAAACAAACCCTAACTCGAACCCTAACCCAAACCCTAATCCTAACCCTAACCCTAACCCAAACCCTAACCCTAACCCTATTCCTAACCCTAACCCTAAACCTAACCTTAACCCAAACCCTAACCCACACGCTAACCCTAAACTTAACCCTAACTCAAACTCTAACCCTAACTCGAAACTTAACCCTAACCCAAACACTAACCCAAACCCTAACAATAACCCTAACACTATTCCTAACACTAACCCTAACCCTAACCCTAACCCTAACCCTAACCCTATTCCTAACCCTAACCCTAAACCCTAAGCCTAACCAATAACCTAAACATAACCTTCACGCTAACCCTAACCCTAACCCAAACCCTAACCCTAACACTAACCCTAACCCTAACACTAACCCAAATCCTAACCCTAACATTAACCCAATCCAAAACCCTAAACCTAACTCTAATCCTAACCTTAACCCTAATCAAAACCCTAACATTAAACCTAACCCTAACCCTAACCCTAATCCTAACCCTAACCCTAACCCTAATCCTAACCCTAACCCTAACCCTAACACAAACCCAACCCCTAACCCTAACCCTAACCCTAATGCTAATTCTAACCCGAACCCAAAACATAACCCTAACCCTAACCCTAACCCTAAACCTAACATTAACCCTAACCCTAAACCAAACCCTAACTCTAACCCTAAACCTAACCCTAACCCTAATCCTAACCCTATCCCTAACCCTAACACTAACCCTAACCCAAAACCACACCGTAACCACAAACCTAACTCAAACCCTAACCTTAAACCTAACCCAAACCCAGACCCCAACCCTAACCTTAACCCTAAACCAAACCCTAAACCTAAACCTAACCCTAACCCTAACCCTAGCCCTAACCCTATTGCTAATCCTAACCCTAAACCTAACTTTAAACCAAATCCTAACCCAAACCCTAACCCTAAACCTAACCCTAACCCAAACGCTAACCCTCATCGTAAACCTAAGCCAATCCCTAATCTTAACCCTAATCCTAATCCTAACCCTAACGCTAACCCTAACCCAAACCCTAACCCTAACCCTAACCCTACCCCTAATCCTAACCCTAGTCCTAACCCTAACCCAAACCCTAAACCTAATCCTAACTCTAAGCCCTAAACCTAATCCTATTGCTAACCTAAACCTAACCCAAACAGAAAAACTAAACTTAACCCTAATCGTAACCCTAATACTAACCCTAACCCTAATCCACACCCTAACCCTAACACTAACCCTAACCCTGACCCTAATCCTCAGCGAAACCCAAACCCTAACCCTAACCGTAACCAAATCCCTAACCCTAAACCTAACGATAACACTTACCCAAACCCAAAACATAACCCTAACCCGAACCCTAACCCTAAACCTAAACCTAACTTTAACCCAAACCCTAACCCTAACCGAACCCTAAACCTAACCCTAACGCTATCCCTAACCTTAAACCTAACCCAAACCCAAACCCTAAACTTAACCCTAATCGTAAACATAACCCAAAACCTAACCCTAACCCAAACACTAACATTATCACTAAGCCTAATCCTAACACTATAACTAACCCTAACCCTAACCCTAACCCTAATCATAACCGAAACCCAAACCCTAACCCTAACCCTAAACTTAACCCTAATGCTAAACCTAATCCTAACTCAAACTCAAACCCTAAACCTAACCCTAACCCTAACCCAAACCCTAACCCTAACCCTAACCCTAATCCTAATCCTAACTCACACCCTAACCATAACCCTAATTCTAACCCGAACCCAAAACCTGAACCTAACCCTAGCACGAACTCTAACCCAAACCCTAACAATAACCCTAACCCTAACCCTATTCCTAACCCTAACCGTAACCCTAGCCCTAACCCTAACCCTAACCCTAACCTTAACCCAAACCCTAACCCTAAACCTAACCCTAACCCAAACCCTAATCAAACCCTAACCCTAAACCACACCCTAACCCTAACACTAATCCTAATCCTAACCCTAAAGCTAACCCTAACTCAAACCCTAACCCTAACCCAAAAACTAACCCTAACCCTAACCCAAACCCTAACCCTAACCCTAACCCTAATCCTAATCCTAACTCAAACCCTAACCATAACCCTAATTCTAACCCGAACCCAAAACCTAAACCTAACCCTAGCACGAACTCTAACCCAAACCCTAACAATAACCCTAACCCTAACCCTATTCCTAACCCTAACCGTAACCCTAGCCCTAACCCTAACCCTAACCCTAATCTTAACACAAAACCTAAGCCTAATCCTAACCTTAACCCAAACCCTAATCAAACCCTAACCCTAAACCACACCCTAACCCTAACACTAATCCTAATCCTAACCCTAAAGCTAACCCTAACTCAAACCCTAACCCTAACCCAAAAACTAAACCTAACCCTAACCCAAACCCTAACCCTAACACTAATCCTAATCCTAATCCTAACGCTAACCCTAACTCAAACCCTAACCCTAACCCAAACCCTAACCCTAACACTAACCATAACCCTAATCCTAAACCTAACACTAACCCTAAAGCTAACCCTAACCCTAACCCTAACCCTAACCCTAACCCAAACCCTAACCCTTACCCAAACCCTAAACCTAAACCTAACCCTAACCCTAATCCTAACCCTAACCCTAACCCAAAAACTAACCCTAACTCGAACCCTAAGCTAAACCCTAATCCTAACCCTAATGCTAACCCAAACCCTAAACCTAAGGCTATTCCTAACCATAACCCGAAACCGTAACCCTAAGCAATACCCTAAACATAACCTTCACGATAACCCTAAGACTAACCCAAACCCTAACCCTAACCCTAAACCTAACCAAAAACCTAAACCTAACCGGAACCCTAACCCGAACCCAAACCCAAACCCTAACACTAACCCTAACCCTAACACTAACCCAAATCCTAACCCTAACATTAACCCAAACCAAACCAAAACCCTCAACCTAACTCTAATCCTAACCCTAACCCTAATCAAAACCCTAACATTAAACCTAACCCTAAACCTAATCCAAAACCTAAACCTAACCCTAATCCTAACCCTAACCCACACCCTAATCCTGAACCTAACCCTAACCCAAACCCTAACCCTAACCCTATTCCTAACCATAACCCTAAACCTAACCTTAACCCAAACACTAACCCCACCAATAACCCAAACCCTATCCCTACCCCTACCCCTAACCCTAACTCAAACTCTAACCCTAACTCTAACCCTAACTCAAAACCTAAACCTAAACCTAATCCAAACCCTAACCCAAACCCTAACAATAACCCTAACCCTAACCCTAACCCAAAACCTAACCCTAACCCTAACCCTAACCCTAACCCAAACCATAACACTAACCTAACCTTAACCCTAATGCTAAGCCTAAACCTAACTCAAACTCAAACCTAACCCTAAACCTAACCCTAACCCAAACCCTAACCCCAACCCCAACCTAACCCTAACTCCCACCCTAAACATAACCCTAATCCTAACCCTAACCCAAACCCTAACCCTAACACTAACCCTAACCCTAACACTAACCCTAACCCTAACACTAACAGAAATCCTAACCCTAACCCTAACCCAAACCAAAACCCTAACCCTAACTCTAACTCTAATCCTAAACCTAACCCTAATCCTATCCCTAACCCAAAACCCTAACCCTAACCCTAAACAAAATCCTAACCCTAACCCTAAACCTAACCAAAAACCTAAACCTAACCCTAACCCTAACCCTAACTCAAACCCTAACCCTAACCCTAACCCTAACCCAAACCCTAACCCTAAATCTAACCCTAACCCTAATCCTAACCCTAACCCTAACCCAAAACCTAACCCTAAGAATAACCCAAACCCAAACCCCAACCCTAACCCTAACCCTAACCCAAACCCTAACACTAACCCAAACCCTAACCCTAACCCTAAACCAAACCAAAACCCTAACCCTATCTCTAATCCTAACCCTAACCCTAACCCTAACCCTAAACCTAACCCTAACTCAAACCATAACCCTAACCCTAACCCAAACCCTAAACCTAAACCTAACCCTAACCATAACCCTGACCCTAACTCAAACCCTAACACTAACCCAAACCCTAACCCTAACCCTAAACCAAACCAACCCTAACCCTAACTCTAATCCTAACCCTAACCCTAACCCTAACCCTAACCCTAACCTTAAACCAAACACTAACCCAAACCCAAACCCAAAACCTATCCCTAACCCTAACCCTAACCCTAACTCAAACTCTAACCCTAACTCTAACCCTAAATCAAAACCTAAACAAAACCCTAATCCAAACCCTAACCCAAAACCTAACAATAACCCTAACCCTAAACCTATTCCTAACCCTAACCCTAACCCTTACCCTAACCCTAACCGTAACCCTATTCCTAACCCTAACCCTAAACCCTTACCCTAACCAATACCCAAAACATAACCCTCACGCTAACCCTAAACCTAACCCAAACCCTAACACTAAACCTAACCCTAACCAAAACCCTAACCCAAACCCTAACCTTAACCCAAACCAAAACCCTAATCCTAACTCTAATCCTTACTCTAACCCTAATCAAAACCCTAACATTAAGCCTAACCCTAACCCTAACCCTATTCCTAACCTTAACACTAAACCTAACCTTAACCCAAAACCTAACCGTAAATCTAACCCAAACCCTAACCCTAACTCAAACCCTAACCCTAAGACAAACCCTAACCCTAAAACTAACCCTAACCCAAATCCTAAATTAAACACTAACCCTAACCCAAACCCTACCACTACCACTAACACTTACCCTCAGGCTAAACCAAAATCTAACCCTAAACCTAACCAAAGCCAAAAGCCTAACCCTAACTCTAATCCTAACCCTAACCCTAATCCTAACCCTAACCCTAACACTAACAAAAACCCTAAATCTAACCCTAATCCTAACTCTAACCCTAACACTAATCGTAACCCTAAGCTTAACCCTAACCAACACCCAACCCCTAACTCTAACCCTAACCCTAACCGAAACCCTAGCTCAAAACCTAACCCTAGCCCTAGCCCAAGCCCTAGCCCTAGACCTAACCCTAACCCTTTTCCTAACCCAAACACAAACCCTAACAATAATCCTAACCCTAACCCTATTCCTAAACCTAACCCTAACATTAACCCTAACCCTAATCCTAACCCTAACCCTAACCCAAAAACTAACCCTAAACCTAACCCAAACCCTAACCCTAACACTAATCCTAATCCTAACCCTAACGCTAACCCTAACTCAAACCCTAACCCTAACCCAAACCCTAACCCTAACACTAACCATAACCCTAATCCTAAACCTAACACTAACCTTAACCCTAACCCTAACCCTAACCCAAACCCTTACCTTTACCTATACCCTAAACCTAACCCTATTCCTAACCCTAACCCTAAACCTAACCTTAACCCAAACCCTAACCCAAAACCTTACCCTAACCCTAACTCAAAATCTAACCCTAACTCGAACCCTAACCCTAACCCAAACATTAACCCAAACCCTAAAAATAACCCTAACCCTATTCCTAACACTAACCCTAATCCTAACCCTAACCCTAACCCTAACCATATTCCTAACCATAACCCTAAACCCTAAGCCTAACCAATACCCTAAACATAACATTCACGCTAACCTTAACCCTAATCCTAACCCTAACCCTAAACCTAAACTTAACCTAAACCCTAACCCAAACCCTAACCCTAAACTTAACCCTAACTCAAACTCTAACCCTAATTCGAACCCTAAACCTAACCCAAACACTAACCAAACCCTAACAATAACCCTAACCCTAACCCTATTCCTAACACTAACCCTAACCCTAACCCTAACCCTAAACCTATTCCTAACCCTAACCCTAAACCCTAACCCTAACCAATACCCTAAACAAAACCTTCACGCTAACCCTAACCCTAACAAAACCCTAACCCTAACCAAAAACCTAACCAAAAACCTAAACCTAACCCTAACCCTAACTCAAACCCTAACCCTAACCCTAACCCTAACCCAAACCCTAACACTAACCCAAACCCTAACCCTAACCCTAAACCAAACCAAAACCCTAACCCTAACTCTAATCCTAACCCTAACCCTAACCCTAACCCTAACCCTAACCCTAACTCAAACCCTAACCCTAACCCTAACCCAAACCCTAAACCTAAACCTAACCCTAACCATAACCCTAACCCTAACCCTAACCCTAACTCTAATCCTAACCCTAACCCTAACCCTAACCCTAACCCTAACCTTAAACCAAACACTAACCCAAACCCAAACCCAAAACCTATCCCTAACCCTAACCCTAACCCTAACTCAAACTCTAACCCTAACTCTAACCCTAACTCAAAACCTAAACAAAACCCTAATCCAAACCCTAACCCAAAACCTAACAATAACCCTAACCCTAAACCTATTCCTAACCCTAACCCTAACCCTAACCCTAACCCTAACCCTAACCCTATTCCTAACACTAACCCTAAACCCTTACCCTAACCAATACCCAAAACATAACCCTCACGCTAACCCTAAACCTAACACAAACCCTAACACTAAACCTAACCCTAACCAAAACCCTAACCCAAACCCTAACCTTAACCCAAACCAAAACCCTAACCCTAACTCTAATCCTAACTCTAACCCTAATCAAAACCCTAACATTAAGCCTAACCCTAACTCTAACCCTATTCCTAACCCTAACCCTAACCCTAACCCTAACTCTTTTCCTAACCCTAACACAAACCCTAACAATAATCCTAACCCTAACCCTATTCCTAAACCTAACCCTAACATTAACCCTAACCCTAATCCTAACCCTAACCCTAACCCAAAAACTAACCCTAAACCTAACCCAAACCCTAACCCTAACACTAATCCTAATCCTAACCCTAACGCTAACCCTAACTCAAACCCTAACCCTAACCCAAACCCTAACCCTAACACTAACCATAACCCTAATCCTAAACCTAACACTAACCCTAACCCTAACCCTAATCCTAACCCTAACCCAAACACTAACCTTTACCTAAACCCTAAACCTAACCCTATTCCTAACCCTAACCCTAAACCTAACCTTAACCCAAACCCTAACCCAAAATCTAACCCTAATCCTAACTCAAAATCTAACCCTAACTCGAACCCTAACCCTAACCCAAACACTAACCCAAACCCTAAAAATAACCCTAACCCTATTCCTAACACTAACCCTAACCCTAACCCTAACCCTAACCCTAACCATATTCCTAACCATAACCCTAAACCCTAAGCCCAACCAATACCCTAAACATAACCTTCACGCTAACCCTAACCCTAGCCCAAACCCTAACCCTAAACCTAACCAAAAACCTAAACCTAACACAAACCCAAACCCTAACCCTAACCCTATTCCTAACATTAACCCTAAACCTAAACTTAACCCAAAACCTAACCCAAAACCTAACCCTAAACCTAACCCTAACCATAACCCTAACCCAAACCCTAACCCAAATCCTAACCCTAACCCTAACCCTAACCCTAACTCAAACACTAACCCTAACCCTAACCCAAAACCTAACCCTAAACCTAACCCTAACCCTTATCCTACCCTAAACCTAACTCAAAAAATAACACTAACCCTAAACCAAACCCTAACCCTAACCCTAACCCTTACCCAAACCCTAAACCTAAACCTAACCCTAATCTAATCCTAACCCTAACCCTAACCCAAAAACAAACCCTAACTGGAGCCCTAACCCAAACCCTAAACCTAAACCTAACCCTAACCATAACCCTAACCCTAACCCAAACCCTAACACTAACCCAAACCCAAACCCTAACCCTTACCCAAACCCTAAACCTAAACCTAACCCTAACCCTAATCCTAACCCTAACCCTAACCCAAAAACTAACCCTAACTCGAACCGTAAGCTAAACCCTAATCCTAACCCTAAAGCTAACCCAAACCCTAAACCTAAGCCTATTCCTAACCATATCCCGAAACCCTAAACCTAAGCAATACCCAAAACATAACCTTCACGATAACCCTAAGACTAACCCAAACCCTAACCCTAACCCTAAACATAACCAAAAACCTAAACTTAACCGTAACCCTAACCCGAACCCAAACCCAAACCCTAACACTAACCCTAACCCTAACACTAACCCAAATCCTAACCCTAACATTAACCCAAACCAAAACCCTAAACCTAACTCTAATCCTAACCCTAACCCTAATCAAAACCCTAACATTAAACCTAACCCAAAACCTAAACCTAACCCTAACCCTAACCCTAAACCAAACCCTAATCCTGAACCTATCCCTAACCCAAACCCTAACCCTAACCCTATTCCTAACCATAACCCTAAACCTAACCTTAACCCAAACACTAACCCAAACAATAACCCAAACCCTATCCCTAACCCTAACCCTAACCCTAACCCTAACTCAAAACCTAAACCTAACCCTAATCCAAACCCTAACCCAAACCCTAACAATAACCCTAACCCTAACCCTAACCCAAAACCTAACCCTAACCCTAACCCTAACCCTAACCCAAACCATAACACTAACCCTAACCTTAACCCTAATGCTAAGCCTAAACCTAACTCAAACTCAAACCTAACCCTAAACCTAACCCTAACCCAAACCCTAACCCTAACACTAACCTAACCCTAACTCAAACCCTAACCATAACCCTAACCCTAACCCTAACCCAAACCCTAACCCTAACACTAACCCTAACCCTAACACTAACCCAAATCCTACCCCTGACCCTACCCCAAACGAAAACCCGAACCCTCACTGGAACTCTACTCCTAAACCTAACCCTAATCCTAACCCTACCCCTCACCCTACTCCGAACCCAAACCCTAACCCCAACACAAACCCAACCTCTAACACTGACCCTAACCCTAACCCAAACCCTAACCCTAAACCTAAACCTAACCCTAACCCTAACTCAAACCCTAACCCTAACCCTTACCCTAACTCAAACCCTAATCCTAACCCTAACCCTAACCCTAACCCAAACCGTAACCCAAACCCTAACCCTAAACCTAACCCTAACCATAACCCTAACCCTAACCCTAACTCAAACACTAACCCTAACCCTAACAAAAACCCTAACCCTAAACCTATCCCTAACCCTTATCCTAACCCTAAACCTAACCCAAAAAATAACACTAACCCTAAACCAAACCCTAACCCTAACCCTAACCCTAACCCTAACCCTAACCCAAACCCTAACCCTTACCCAAACCCTAAACCTAAACCTAACCATAACCCGAATCCTAACCCTAACCCTAACCTAAAAACTAACCCTAACCCAAACCCTAACCCAAACTCTATTCCTAACCCTAACCCTAAACCTAACCTTAACCTAAACCCTAAATCAAACCCTAACCCTAAACTTAACCCTAACTCAAACTCTAACCCTAATTCGAACCCTAAACCTAACCCAAACACTAACCAAACCCTAACAATAACCCTAACCCTAACCCTATTCCTAACACTAACCCTAACCCTAACCCTAACCCTAAACCTATTCCTAACCCTAACCCTAAACCCTAACACTAACCAATACCCTAAACAAAACCTTCACGCTAACCCTAACCCTAACAAAACCCTAACCCTAACCCTAAACCTAACCAAAAACCTAAACCTAACCCTAACCCTAACTCAAACCCTAACCCTAACCCTAACCCTAACCCAAACCCTAACCCAAATCCTAACCCTAACCCTAACCCTAACCATAACACTAACTCAAACACTAACCCTAACCCTAACAAAAACCCTAACCCTAACCCTGACCCTAACCCTAACCCTATTCCTAACCCTAACCCTAAACCCTAACCCTAACCAATACCCTAAACAAAACCTTCACGCTAACCCTAACCCTAACAAAACCCTAACCCTAAACCTATTCCTAACCCTAACCCTAACCCTGACCCTAACCCTAACCCTATTCCTAACCCTAACCCTAAACCCTTACCCTAACCAATACCCAAAACATAACCCCCACGCTAACCCTAAACCTAACCCAAACCCTAACACTAAACCTAACCCTAATCCTAACCCTAACCCAAACCCTAACAATAACCCTAACCCTAACCCTAACCCAAACCCTAACCCTAACATTAACCCAAACCAAAACTCTAAACCTAACTCTAATCCTAACAATAACCCTAACCCTAACTCAAACTCTAACCCTAACTCTAACCCTAACTCAAAACCTAAACCTAACCCTAATCCAAACCCTAACCCAAACCCTAACAATAACCCTAACCCTAACCCTAACCCAAACCCTAACCCTAACCCTAACCCAAACCATAACACTAACCCTAACCTTAACCCTAATGCTAAGCCTAAACCTAATTCAAACTCACACCTAACCCTAAACCTAACCCTAACCCAAACCCTAACCCTAACACTAACCTAACCCTAACTCAAACCCTAACCATAACCCTAAAACTAACCCTAACCCAAATCCTAACCCTAACACTATCCCTAACCCTAACACTAACCCAAATCCTAACCCTAACCCTAACCCAAACCAAAACCCTAACCCTAACTCTAACTCTAATCCTAAACCTAACCCTAATCCTAACCCTAACCCTAACCCTAATCCTAAACCTAACCCTAACCCTAACACAAACCCAACCTCTAACACTAACCCTAACCCTAACCCAAACCCTAACCCTAAACCTAAACCTAACCCTAACCCTAACTCAAAACCTAACCCTAACCCTTACCCTAACTCAAACCCTAACCCTAACCCTAACCCAAACCCTAACCCAAATCCTAAAACTAACCCTAACCCTAACCCTAACTCAAACACTAACCCTAACCCTAACAAAAACCCTAACCCTAAACCTAACCCTAACCCTTATCCTAACCCTAAACCTAACACAAAAAATAACACTAACCCTAAACCAAACCCAAACCCTAACCCTAACCCTAACCCAAACCCTAACCCTTACCCAAACCGTAAACCTAAACCTAACCCTAACCCGAATCCTAACCCTAACCCTAACCCAAAAACTAACCCTAACCCAAACCCTAACCCAAACCCTATTCCTAACCCTAACCCTAAACCTAACCTTAACCCAAACCCTAACCCAAACCTTAAACTTAAACTTAACCCTAACTCAAACTCTAACCCTAATTCGAACCCTCAACCTAACCCAAACACTAACCAAACCCTAACAATAACCCTAACCCTAACGCTATTCCTAACACTAACCCTGACCCTAACCCTAACCCTAAACCTATTCCTAACCCTAACCCTAAACCCTAACCCTAACCAATACCCTAAACATAACCTTCACCCTAACCCTAACCCTAACCCAAACCCTAACCCTAACCCTAAACCTAACCAAAAACCTAAACCTAACCCTAACCCTAACCCTAACCCAAACCCTAACCCTAACACTAACCCAAATCCTAACCCTAACATTAACCCAAACCAAAACCCTAAACTTAACTCTAATCCTAACCCTAACCCTAATCAAAACCCTAACATTAAACCTAACCCTAACCCTAACCCAAAACCTAAACCTAACCCTAATCCTAACCCTAACCCTAACCCTAATCCTAACCCTAACCTTAACCCTAACACAAACCCAACCCCTAACCCTAAGCTGACGCTAAGCCAAACCCTAAACCTAAACCTAACCCTCACTCAAACGCTAACCCTAAACCTAACCCTAACCCTAACACAAACGCTAACCCTAAAGCTAACCCTAACCCTAATCCTAACCCTAATCCTAACCCAAAAACTAACCCTAACAATAACCCAAACCCTAACCCTAACCCTAACCCTAACCCTAACCCAAAACCTAACACTAAACCAAACCCTAACACTAACCCTAAACCAAACCAAAACCCTAACCCTAACTCTAATCCTAACCCTAACCCTAACCCTAACCCTAACTCAAACCCTAACTCAAACCCTAACCCTAACCCTAACCCAAACCCTAACCTAAACCTAACCCTAACCCTAACCGTAACCCTAACCCTAACCCAAACTCTAACACTAACCGAAACCCTAACCCTAACCCTAAACCAAACCAAAACCCTAACCCTAACTCTAATCCTAACCCTAACCCTAACCCTAACCCTAACCCTAACCTTAAACCCAACACTAACCCAAACCCAAACCCAAAACCTATCCCTAACCCTAACCCTAACCCTAACTCAAACTCTAACCCTAACTCTAACCCTAACTCAAAACCTAAACCAAACCCTAATTCAAACCCTAACCCAAACCCTAACAATAACCCTAACCCTAACTCTAATCCTAACTCTAACTCTAATCAAAACCCTAACATTAACCCTAACCCTAACCCTATTCCTAACCTTAACCCTAAACCTAACCTTAACCCCAAACCTAACCGTAAATCTAACCCAAACCCTAACCCTAACTCAAACCCTAACCCTAACACTAACACTTACCCTAAGGTTAACCCAAAACCTAACCCTAAACCTAACCAAAACCAAAAGCCTAACCCTAACTCTAATCCTAACCCTAACCCTAATCCTAACCCTAACCTAACACTAACCCAAACCCTAAACCTAACCCTAATCCTAACTCTAACCCTAACCCTAATCGTAACCCTAAACCTAACCCTAACCCACACCCAACCCCTAACTCTAACCCTAACCCTAACCGAAACGCTAACTCAAAACCTAACACTAAGCCTAACCCAAAGCCTAACCCTAAAACTAACCCTAACCCTTTTCCTAACCCTAACACAAACCCTAACAATAATCCTAACCCTAACCCTACTGCTAAACCTAACCCTAACCCTAACCCTAACCCTAATCCTAACCCTAACCCTAACCCAAAAACTAACCCTAAACCTAACCCAAACCCTAACCCTAACACTAATCCTAATCCTAACCCTAACGCTAACCCTAACTCAAACCCTAACCCTAACCCAAACCCTAACCCTAACACTAACCATAACCCTAATCCTAAACCTAACACTAACCCTAACCCTAACCCTAACCCTAACCCTAAACCAAACCCTAACCTTTACCCAAACCCTAAACCTAACCCTATTCCTAACCCTAACCCTAAACCTAACCTTAACCCAAACCCTAACCCAAAACCTAACCCTAACCCTAACTCAAAATCTAACCCTAACTCGAACCCTAACCCTAACCCAAACACTAACCCAAATCCCTAACGAGAACCCTAACCCTATTCCTAACACTAACACTAACCCTAACCCTAACCCTAACCCTAACCCTATTCCTAACCCTAACCCTAAACCCTAAGCCTAACCAATACCCTAAACATAACCTTCAAGTAAACCCTAACTGAAACCCAAACCCTAACCCTAAACCTAACCAAAAACCTAAACCTAACCCTAACCCAAACCCTAACCCTAACCCTATTCCTAACATTAACCCTAAACCTAAACTTAACCCAAAACCTAACCCAAAACCTAACCCTAAACCTAACCCTAACCATAACCCTAACCCAAACCCTAACCCAAATCCTAACCCTAACCCTAACCCTAACCCTAACTCAAACACTAACCCTAACCCTAACCCAAAACCTAACCCTAAACCTAACCCTAACCCTTATCCTACCCTAAACCTAACTCAAAAAATAACACTAACCCTAAACCAAACCCTAACCCTAACCCTAACCCTTACCCAAACCCTAAACCTAAACCTAACCCTAATCTAATCCTAACCCTAACCCTAACCCAAAAACAAACCCTAACTGGAGCCCTAACCCAAACCCTAAACCTAAACCTAACCCTAACCATAACCCTAACCCTAACCCAAACCCTAACACTAACCCAAACCCAAACCCTAACCCTTACCCAAACCCTAAACCTAAACCTAACCCTAACCCTAATCCTAACCCTAACCCTAACCCAAAAACTAACCCTAACTCGAACCCTAAGCTAAACCCTAATCCTAACCCTAAAGCTAACCCAAACCCTAAACCTAAGCCTATTCCTAACCATAACCCGAAACCCTAACCCTAAGCAATACCCTAAACATAACCTTCACGATAACCCTAAGACTAACCCAAACCCTAACCCTAACCCTAAACATAACCAAAAACCTAAACTTAACCGTAACCCTAACCCGAACCCAAACCCAAACCCTAACACTAACCCTAACCCTAACACTAACCCAAATCCTAACCCTAACATTAACCCAAACCAAAACCCTAAACCTAACTCTAATCCTAACCCTAACCCTAATCAAAACCCTAACATTAAACCTAACCCAAAACCTAACCGTACCCCTCACCCTACCCCTAAGCCACACCCTAATCCTGCCCCTATCCCTATCTCATACCCTAACCCTAACCCTATTCCTAACCATAACCCTAAACCTAACCTTAACCCAAACACTAACCCAAACAATAACCCAAACCCTATCCCTAACCCTAACCCTAACCCTAACCCTAACTCAAAACCTAAACCTAACCCTAATCCAAACCCTAACCCAAACCCTAACAATAACCCTAACCCTAACCCTAACCCAAAACCTAACCCTAAACCTAACCCTAACCCTAACCCAAACCATAACACTAACCCTAACCTTAACCCTAATGCTAAGCCTAAACCTAACTCAAACTCAAGCCTAACCCTAAACCTAAGCCTAACCCAAACCCTAACCCTAACACTAACCTAACCCTAACTCAAACCCTAACCATAACCCTAACCCTAACCCTAACCCAAACCCTAACCCTAACACTAACCCTAACCCTAACACTAACCCAAATCCTAACCCTAACCCTAACCCAAACCAAAACCCTAACCCTAACTCTAACTCTTCTCCTAAACCTAACCCTAATCCTAACCCTAACCCTAACCCTTATCCTATCCCTAACCCTAACCCTAACACAAACCCAACCTCTTACACTGACCCTAACCCTAACCCAAACCCTAACCCTAAACCCAAACCTAACCCTAACCCTAACTCAAACCCTAACCCTAACCCTTACCCTAACACAAACCCTAATCCTAACCCTAACCCTAACCCTAACCCAAACCGGAACCCAAACCCTAACCCTAAACCTAACCCTAACCATAACCCTAACCCTAACCCTAACTCAAACACTAACCCTAACCCTAACAAAAACCCTAACCCTAAACCTATCCCTAACCCTTATCCTTACCCTAAACCTAACCCAAAAAATAACACTAACCCTAAACCAAACCCTAACCCTATCCCTACCCCTAACCCTTACCCTAACCCAAACCCTAACCCTTACCCAAACCCTAAACCTAAACCTAACCATAACCCGAATCCTAACCCTAACCCTAACCTAAAAACTAACCCTAACCCAAACCCTAACCCAAACTCTATTCCTAACCCTAACCCTAAACCTAACCTTAACCTAAACCCTAAATCAAACCCTAACCCTAAACTTAACCCTAACTCAAACTCTAACCCTAATTCGAACCCTAAACCTAACCCAAACACTAACCAAACCCTAACAATAACCCTAACCCTAACCCTATTCCTAACACTAACCCTAACCCTAACCCTAACCCTAAACCTATTCCTAACCCTAACCCTAAACCCTAACACTAACCAATACCCTAAACAAAACCTTCACGCTAACCCTAACCCTAACAAAACCCTAACCCTAACCCTAAACCTAACCAAAAACCTAAACCTAACCCTAACCCTAACTCAAACCCTAACCCTAACCCTAACCCTAACCCAAACCCTAACCCAAATCCTAACCCTAACCCTAACCCTAACCATAACACTAACTCAAACACTAACCCTAACCCTAACAAAAACCCTAACCCTAACCCTGACCCTAACCCTAACCCTATTCCTAACCCTAACCCTAAACCCTAACCCTAACCAATATCCTAAACAAAACCCTCCCGCTAACCCTCACCCTAACAAACCCCTAACCCTAAACCTATTCCTAACCCTAACCCTACCCCTGACCCTAACCCTAACCCTATTCCTAACTCTAACCCTAAACCCTTACCCTAACCAATACCCAAAACATAACCCTCACGCTAACCCTAAACCTAACCCAAACCCTAACACTAAACCTAACCCTAATCCTAACCCTAACCCAAACCCTAACAATAACCCTAACCCTAACCCTAAGCCAAACCCTAACCCTAACATTAACCCAAACCAAAACTCTAAACCTAACTCTAATCCTAACAATAACCCTAACCCTAACTCAAACTCTAACCCTAACTCTAACCCTAACTCAAAACCTAAACCTAACCCTAATCCAAACCCTAACCCAAACCCTAACAATAACCCTAACCCTAACCCTAACCCAAACCCTAACCCTAACCCTAACCCAAACCATAACACTAACCCTAACCTTAACCCTAATGCTAAGGTTAAACCTAATTCAAACTCCCACCTAACCCTAAACCTAACCCTAACCCAAACCCTAACCCTAACACTAACCTAACCCTAACTCAAACCCTAACCATAACCCTAAACCTAACCCTAACCCAAATCCTAAACCTAACACTATCCCTAACCCTAACACTAACCCAAATCCTAACCCTAACCCTAACCCAAACCAAAACCCTAACCCTAACTCTAACTCTAATCCTAAACCTAACCCTAATCCTAACCCTAACCCTAACCCTAATCCTAAACCTAACCCTAACCCTAACACAAACCCAACCTCTAACACTAACCCTAACCCTAACCCAAACCCTAACCCTAAACCTAAACCTAACCCTAACCCTAACTCAAAACCTAACCCTAACCCTTACCCTAACTCAAACCCTAACCCTAACCCTAACCCAAACCCTAACCCAAATCCTAAAACTAACCCTAACCCTAACCCTAACTCAAACACTAACCCTAACCCTAACAAAAACCCTAACCCTAAACCTAACCCTAACCCTTATCCTAACCCTAAACCTAACACAAAAAATAACACTAACCCTAAACCAAACCCAAACCCTAACCCTAACCCTAACCCTAACCCAAACCCTAACCCTTACCCAAACCGTAAACCTAAACCTAACCCTAACCCGAATCCTAACCCTAACCCTAACCCAAAAACTAACCCTAACCCAAACCCTAACCCAAACCCTATTCCTAACCCTAACCCTAAACCTAACCTTAACCCAAACCCTAACCCAAACCTTAAACTTAAACTTTACCCTAACTCAAACTCTAACCCTAATTCGAACCCTCAACCTAACCCAAACACTAACCAAACCCTAACAATAACTCTATCCCTAACGCTATTCCTAACACTAACCCTGACCCTTACCCTAACCCTAAACCTTTTCCTAACCCTAACCCTAAACCCTAACCCTAACCAATACCCTAAACATAACCTTCACGCTAACCCTAACCCTAACCCAAACCCTAACCCTAACCCTAAACCTAACCAAAAACCTAAACCTAACCCTAACCCTAACCCTAAACCTAACCAAAAACCTAAACCTAACCCTAACCCTAACCCTAACCCAAACCCTAACCCTAACACTAACCCAAATCCTAACCCTAACATTAACCCAAACCAAAACCCTAAACTTAACTCTAATCCTAACCCTAACCCTAATCAAAACCCTAACATTAAACCTAACCCTAACCCTAACCCAAAACCTAAACCTAACCCTAATCCTAACCCTAACCCTAACCCTAATCCTAACCCTAACCTTAACCCTAACACAAACCCAACCCCTAACCCTAACCTGACCCTAACCCAAACCCTAAACCTAAACCTAACCCTCACTCAAACCCTAACCCTAAACCTAACCCTAACCCTAACACAAACCCTAACCCTAAAGATAACCCTAACCCTAATCCTAACCCTAATCCTAACCCAAAAACTAACCCTAACAATAACCCAAACCCTAACCCTAACCCTAACCCTAACCCTAACCCAAAACCTAACACTAAACCAAACCCTAACACTAACCCTAAACCAAACCAAAACCCTAACCCTAACTCTAATCCTAACCCTAACCCTAACCCTAACCCTAACTCAAACCCTAACTCAAACCCTAACCCTAACCCTAACCCAAACCCTAACCTAAACCTAACCCTAACCCTAACCGTAACCCTATCCCTATCCCATACCCTAACACTAACCGTATCCTTAACCCTAACCCTTATCCAAACCAAAACCCTAACCCTAACTCTAATCCTAACCCTAACCCTAACCCTAACCCTAACCCTAACCTTAAACCCAACACTAACCCAAACCCAAACCCAAAACCTATCCCTAACCCTAACCCTAACCCTAACTCAAACTCTAACCCTAACTCTAACCCTAACTCAAAACCTAAACCAAACCCTAATTCAAACCCTATCCCAAACCCTAACAATAACCCTAACCCTAACTCTAATCCTAACTCTAACTCTAATCAAAACCCTAACATTAACCCTAACCCTAACCCTATTCCTACCCTTAACCCTAAACCTAACCTTAACCCCAAACCTAACCGTAAATCTAACCCAAACCCTAACCCTAACTCAAACCCTAACCCTAACACTAACACTTACCCTAAGGTTAACCCAAAACCTAACCCTAAACCTAACCGAAACCAAAAGCCTAACCCTAACTCTAATCCTAACCCTAACCCTAATCCTAACCCTAACCTAACACTAACCCAAACCCTAAACCTAACCCTAATCCTAACTCTAACCCTAACCCTAATCGTAACCCTAAACCTAACCCTAACCCACACCCAACCCCTAACTCTAACCCTAACCCTAACCGAAACCCTAACTCAAAACCTAACACTAAGCCTAACCCAAACCCTAACCCTAAAACTAACCCTAACCCTTTTCCTAACCCTAACACAAACCCTAACAATAATCCTAACCCTAAACCTACTCCTAAACCTAACCCTAACCCTAACCCTAACCCTAATCCTAACCCTAACCCTAACGCAAAAACTAACCCTCAACCTAACCCAAACCCTAACCCTAACACTAATCCTAATCCTAACCCTAACGCTAACCCTAACTCAAACCCTAACCCTAACCCAAACCCTAACCCTAACACTAACCATAACCCTAATCCTAAACCTAACACTAACCCTAACCCTAACCCTAACCCTAACCCTAAACCAAACCCTAACCTTTACCCAAACCCTAAACCTAACCCTATTCCTAACCCTAACCCTAAACCTAACCTTAACCCAAACCCTAACCCAAAACCTAACCCTAACCCTAACTCAAAATCTAACCCTAACTCGAACCCTAACCCTAACCCAAACACTAACCCAAATCCCTAACGATAACCCTAACCCTATTCCTAACACTAACACTAACCCTAACCCTAACCCTAACCCTAACCCTATTCCTAACCCTAACCCTAAACCCTAAGCCTAACCAATACCCTAAACATAACCATCACGTAAACCCTAACTGAAACCCAAACCCTAACCCTAAACCTAACCAAAAACCTAAACCTAACCCTAACCCAAACCCTAACCCTAACCCTATTCCTAACATTAACCCTAAACCTAAACTTAACCCAAACCCTAACTCAAACCCTAACCCTAAGCCTAACCCTAACCATAACCCTAACCCAAACCCTAACCCAAATCCTAACCCTAACCCTAACCCTAACCCTAACTCAAACACTAACCCTAACTCTAACCCAAAACCTAACCCTAAACCTAACCCTAACCCTTATCCTAACCCTAAACCTAACTCAAAAAATAACACTAACCCTAAACCAAACCCTAACCCTAACACTAACCCTAACCCTTACTCAAACCCTAAACCTAAACCTAACCCTAATCTAATCCTAACCCTAACCCTAACCCAAACCCTAACCCTAACCCTATTTTAACCCTAACCCTAAACCTAACCTTAACCCAAACCCTAACCCACACGCTAACCCTAAACTTAACCCTAACTCAAACTCTAACCCTATCTCGAACCTTAACCCTAACCCAAACACTAACCCAAACCCTAAAAATAACCCTAACCCTATTCCTAACACTAACCCTAACCCTAACCCTAACCCTAACCCTAACCATATTCCTAACCATAACCCTAAACCCTAAGCCTAACCAATACCCTAAACATAACATTCACGCTAACCCTAACCCTAACCCTAACCCTAACCCTAAACCTAAACTTAACCTAAACCCTAACCCAAACCCTAACCCTAAACTTAACCCTAACTCAAACTCTAACCCTAATTCGAACCCTAAACCTAACCCAAACACTAACCAAACCCTAACAATAACCCTAACCCTAACCCTATTCCTAACACTAACCCTAACCCTAACCCTAACCCTAAACCTATTCCTAACCCTAACCCTAAACCCTAACCCTAACCAATACCCTAAACAAAACCTTCACGCTAAACCTAACCCTAACAAAACCCTAACCCTAACCAAAAACCTAACCAAAAAACTAAACCTAACCCTAACCCTAACTCAAACCCTAACCCTAACCCTAACCCTAACCCAAACCCTAACTCTAAATCTAACCTTAACCCTAATCCTAACCCTAACCCTAACCCAAAAACTAACCCTAAGAATAACCCAAACCCTAACCCTAACCCTAACCCTAACCCTAACCCAAACCCTAACACTAACCCAAACCCTAACCCTAACCCTAAACCAAACCAAAACCCTAACCCTAACTCTAATCCTAACCCTAACCCTAACCCTAACCCTAACCCTAACCCTAACTCAAACCCTAACCCTAACCCTAACCCAAACCCTAAACCTAAACCTAACCCTAACCATAACCCTAACCCTAACCCTAACCCTAACTCTAATCCTAACCCTAACCCTAACCCTAACCCTAACCCTAACCTTAAACCAAACACTAACCCAAACCCAAACCCAAAACCTATCCCTAACCCTAACCCTAACCCTAACTCAAACTCTAACCCTAACTCTAACCCTAACTCAAAACCTAAACAAAACCCTAATCCAAACCCTAACCCAAAACCTAACAATAACCCTAACCCTAAACCTATTCCTAACCCTAACCCTAACCCTAACCCTAACCCTAACCCTAACCCTATTCCTAACACTAACCCTAAACCCTTACCCTAACCAATACCCAAAACATAACCCTCACGCTAACCCTAAACCTAACCCAAACCCTAACACTAAACCTAACCCTAACCAAAACCCTAACCCAAACCCTAACCTTAACCCAAACCAAAACCCTAACCCTAACTCTAATCCTAACTCTAACCCTAATCAAAACCCTAACATTAAGCCTAACCCTAACCCTAACCCTATTCCTAACCCTAACCCTAAACCTAACCCTAACCCTTTTCCTAAACCTAACACAAACCCTAACAATAATCCTAAACCTAACCCTATTCCTAAACCTAACCCTAACATTAACCCTAACCCTAATCCTAACCCTAACCCTAACCCAAAAACTAACCCTAAACCTAACCCAAACCCTAACCCTAACACTAATCCTAATCCTAACCCTAACGCTAACCCTAACTCAAACCCTAACCCTAACCCAAACCCTAACCCTAACACTAACCATAACCCTAATCCTAAACCTAACACTAACCCTAACCCTAACCCTAATCCTAACCCTAACCCAAACACTAACCTTTACCTAAACCCTAAACCTAACCCTATTCCTAACCCTAACCCTAAACCTAACCTTAACCCAAACCCTAACCCAAAATCTTACCCTAATCCTAACTCAAAATCTAACCCTAACCCTAACCCTAACCCTAACCCTAACCCTAACCCTAACCCTAACCCAAACCATAACACTAACCCTAACCTTAACCCTAATGCTAAGCCTAAACCTAACTCAAACTCAAACCTAACCCTAAACCTAACCCTAACCCAAACCCTAACCCTAACACTAACCTAACCCTAACTCAAACCCTAACCATAAGCCTAACCCTAAACCTAACCCAAACCCTAACCCTAACACTAACCCTAACCCTAACACTAACCCAAATCCTAACCCTAACCCTAACCCAAACCAAAACCCTAACCCTAACTCTAACTCTAATCCTAAACCTAACCCTAATCCTAACCCTAACCCTAACCCTAATCCTAACCCTAACCCTAACCCTAACACAAACCCAACCTCTAACACTGACCCTAACCCTAACCCAAACCCTAACCCTAAACCTAAACCTAACCCTAACCCTAACTCAAACCCTAACCCTAACCCTTACCCTAACTCAAACCCTAATCCTAACCCTAACCCTACCCCAAACCCAAACCAAAACCCAAACCCCAACCCTAAACCTAACCCCAACCATAACCCTAACCCTAACCCTAACTCAAACACTAACCCTAACCCTAACAGAAAGCCTAACCCTAAACCTATCCCTAACCCTTATCCTAACCCTAAACCTAACCCAAACACTAACGCTAAGCCTAACCCAAACCCTAACCCTAACCCTAACGCTAACACTAACCGTAACCCAAACCCTAACCCTACCCAAACCCTAAACCTAAACCTAACCATAACCCGAATCCTAACCCTAACCCTAACCTAAAAACTAACCCTAACCCAAACCCTAACCCAAACTCTATTCCTAACCCTAACCCTAAACCTAACCTTAACCTAAACCCTAAATCAAACCCTAACCCTAAACTTAACCCTAACTCAAACTCTAACCCTAATTCGAACCCTAAACCTAACGCAAACACTAACCAAACCCTAACAATAACCCTAACCCTAACCCTATTCCTAACACTAACCCTAACCCTAACCCTAACCCTAAACCTATTCCTAACCCTAACCCTAAACCCTAACACTAACCAATACCCTAAACAAAACCTTCACGCTAACCCTAACCCTAACAAAACCCTAACCCTAACCCTAAACCTAACCAAAAACCTAAACCTAACCCTAACCCTAACTCAAACCCTAACCCTAACCCTAACCCTAACCCAAACCCTAACCCAAATCCTAACCCCAACCCTAACCCTAACCATAACACTAACTCAAACACTAACCCTAACCCTAACAAAAACCCTAACCCTAACCCTGACCCTAACCCTAACCCTATTCCTAACCCTAACCCTAAACCCTAACCCTAACCAATACCCTAAACAAAACCTTCACGCTAACCCTAACCCTAACAAAACCCTAACCCTAAACCTATTCCTAACCCTAACCCTAACAATGACCCTAACCCTAACCCTATTCCTAACCCTAACCCTAAACCCTTACCCTAACCAATACCCAAAACATAACCCTCACGCTAACCCTAAACCTAACCCAAACCCTAACACTAAACCTAACCCTAATCCTAACCCTAACCCAAACCCTAACAATAACCCTAACCCTAACCCTAACCCAAACCCTAACCCTAACATTAACCCAAACCAAAACTCTAAACCTAACTCTAATCCTAACAATAACCCTAACCCTAACTCAAACTCTAACCCTAACTCTAACCCTAACTCAAAACCTAAACCTAACCCTAATCCAAACCCTAACCCAAACCCTAACAATAACCCTAACCCTAACCCTAACCCAAACCCTAACCCTAACCCTAACCCAAACCATAACACTAACCCTAACCTTAACCCTAATGCTAAGCCTAAACCTAATTCAAACTCACACCTAACCCTAAACCTAACCCTAACCCAAACCCTAACCCTAACACTAACCTAACCCTAACTCAAACCCTAACCATAACCCTAAACCTAACCCTAACCCAAATCCTAACCCTAACACTATCCCTAACCCTAACACTAACCCAAATCCTAACCCTAACCCTAAACCAAACCAAAACCCTAACCCTAACTCTAACTCTAATCCTAAACCTAACCCTAATCCTAACACTAACCATAACCCTAATCCTAAACCTAACACTAACCCTAACCCTAACCCTAATCCTAACCCTAACCCAAACACTAACCTTTACCTAAACCCTAAACCTAACCCTATTCCTAACCCTAACCCTAAACCTAACCTTAACCCAAACCCTAACCCAAAATCTTACCCTAATCCTAACTCAAAATCTAACCCTAACTCGAACCCTAACCCTAACCCAAACACTAACCCAAACCCTAAAAATAACCCTAACCCTATTCCTAACACTAACCCTAACCCTAACCCTAACCCTAACCCTAAACATATTCCTAACCATAACCCTAAACCCTAAGCCTAACCAATACCCTAAACATAACCTTCACGCTAACCCTAACCCTAACCCAAACCCTAACCCTAAACCTAACCAAAAACCTAAACCTAACACAAACCCAAACCCTAACCCTAACCCTATTCCTAACATTAACCCTAAACCTAAACTTAACCCAAAACCTAACCCAAAACCTAACCCTAAACCTAACCCTAACCATAACCCTAACCCAAACCCTAACCCAAATCCTAACCCTAACCCTAACCCTAACCCTAACTCAAACACTAACCCTAAACCTAACCCAAAACCTAACCCTAAACCTAACCCTAACCCTTATCCTACCCTAAACCTAACTCAAAAAATAACACTAACCCTAAACCAAACCCTAACCCTAACCCTAACCCTTACCCAAACCCTAAACCTAAACCTAACCCTAATCTAATCCTAACCCTAACCCTAACCCAAAAACAAACCCTAACTGGAGCCCTAACCCAAACCCTAAACCTAAACCTAACCCTAACCCTAACCCAAACCCTAACACTAACCCAAACCCAAACCCTAACCCTTACCCAAACCCTAAACCTAAACCTAACCCTAACCCTAATCCTAACCCTAACCCTAACCCAAAAACTAAGCCTAACTCGAACCCTAAGCTAAACCCTAATCCTAACCCTAAAGCTAACCCAAACCCTAAACCTAAGCCTATTCCTAACCATAACCCGAAACCCTAACCCTAAGCAATACCCTAAACATAACCTTCACGATAACCCTAAGACTAACCCAAACCCTAACCCTAACCCTAAACATAACCAAAAACCTAAACTTAACCGTAACCCTAACCCGAACCCAAACCCAAACCCTAACACTAACCCTAACCCTAACACTAACCCAAATCCTAACCCTAACATTAACCCAAACCAAAACCCTAAACCTAACTCTAATCCTAACCCTAACCCTAATCAAAACCCTAACATTAAACCTAACCCAAAACCTAAACCTAACCCTAACCCTAACCCTAAACCAAACCCTAATCCTGACCCTATCCCTAACCCAAACCCTAACCCTAACCCTATTCCTAACCATAACCCTAAACCTAACCTTAACCCAAACACTAACCCAAACAATAACCCAAACCCTATCCCTAACCCTAACCCTAACCCTAACCCTAACTCAAAACCTAAACCTAACCCTAATCCAAACCCTAACCCAAACCCTAACAATAACCCTAACCCTAACCCTAACCCAAAACCTAACCCTAACCCTAACCCTAACCCTAACCCAAACCATAACACTAACCCTAACCTTAACCCTAATGCTAAGCCTAAACCTAACTCAAACTCAAACCTAACCCTAAACCTAACCCTAACCCAAACCCTAACCCTAACACTAACCTAACCCTAACTCAAACCCTAACCATAACCCTAACCCTAACCCTAACCCAAACCCTAACCCTAACACTAACCCTAACCCTAACACTAACCCAAATCCTAACCCTAACCCTAACCCAAACCAAAACCCTAACCCTAACTCTAACTCTAATCCTAAACCTAACCCTAATCCTAACCCTAACCCTAACCCTAATCCTAACCCTAACCCTAACCCTAACACAAACCCAACCTCTAACACTGACCCTAACCCTAACCCAAACCCTAACCCTAAACCTAAACCTAACCCTAACCCTAACTCAAACCCTAACCCTAACCCTTACACTAACTCAAACCCTAATCCTAACCCTAACCCTAACCCTAACCCAAACCGTAACCCAAATCCTAACCCTAAACCTAACGCTAACCATAAGCCTAACCCTAACCCTAAGTCAAACACTAACCCTAACCCTAACAAAAACCCTAACCCTAAACCTATCCCTAACCCTTATCCTAACCCTAAACCTAACCCAAAAAATAACACTAACCCTAAACCAAACCCTAACCCTAACCCAAACCCTAACCCTTACCCAAACCCTAAACCTAAACCTAACCATAACCCGAATCCTAACCCTAACCCTAACCGAAAAACTAACCCTAACCCAAACCCTAACCCAAACTCTATTCCTAACCCTAACCCTAAACCTAACCTTAACCTAAACCCTAAATCAAACCCTAACCCTAAACTTAACCCTAACTCAAACTCTAACCCTAATTCGAACCCTAAACCTAACCCAAACACTAACCAAACCCTAACAATAACCCTAACCCTAACCCTATTCCTAACACTAACCCTAACCCTAACCCTAACCCTAAACCTATTCCTAACCCTAACCCTAAACCCTAACACTAACCAATACCCTAAACAAAACCTTCACGCTAACCCTAACCCTAACAAAACCCTAACCCTAACCCTAAACCTAACCAAAAACCTAAACCTAACCCTAACCCTAACTCAAACCCTAACCCTAACCCTAACCCTAACCCAAACCCTAACCCAAATCCTAACCCTAACCCTAACCCTAACC
>JAJHUQ010000035.1:7277500-7290000 GCA_035773235.1 Eospalax fontanierii | reverse complement strand
CGAACCCTAACCCTAACCCAAACCCTAACCCGTACCCGAACCCGAAACCTAAACCTACCCCTAACCTTAATCCTAACCCTAACCCTAACCCAAACACTAACCCAAATCCCTAACGATAACCCTAACCCTATTCCTAACACTAACCCTAACCCTAACCCTAACCCTAACCCTAACCCTATTCCTAACCCTAACCCTAAACCCTAAGCCTAACCAATACCCTAAACATAACCTTCACGTAAACCCTAACCGAAACCCAAACCCTAACCCTAAACCTAACCAAAAACATAAACCTAACCCTAACCCAAACCCTAACCCTAACCCTATTCCTAACATTAACCCTAAACCTAAACTTAACCCAAACCCTAACCCAAACCCTAACCCTAACCCTAACCCTAACCATAACCCTAACCCAAACCCTAACCCAAATCCTAACCCTAACCCTAACCCTAACCCTAACTCAAACACTAACCCTAACTCTAACCCAAAACCTAACCCTAAATCTAACCCTAACCCTTATCCTAACCCTAAACCTAACTCAAAAAATAACACTAACCCTAAACCAAACCCTAACCCTAACACTAACCCTAACCCTTACTCAAACCCTAAACCTAAACCTAACCCTAATCTAATCCTAACCCTAACCCTAACCCAAACCCTAACCCTAACCCTATTTTAACCCTAACCCTAAACCTAACCTTAACCCAAACCCTAACCCACACGCTAACCCTAAACTTAACCCTAACTCAAACTCTAACCCTATCTCGAACCTTAACCCTAACCCAAACACTAACCCAAACCCTAACAATAACCCTAACACTATTCCTAACACTAACCCTAACCCTAACCCTAACCCTAACCCTAACCCTAACCCTAACCCTATTCCTAACCCTAACCCTAAACCCTAAGCCTAACCAATAACCTAAACATAACCTTCACGCTAAACCTAACCCTAACCCAAACCCTAACCCTAACACTAAGCCTAACCCTAACACTAACCCAAATCCTAACCCTAACATTAACCCAAACCAAAACCCTAAACCTAACTCTAATCCTAACCTTAACCCTAATCAAAACCCTATCATTAAACCTAACCCTAACCCTAACCCAAAACCTAAACATAACCCTAATCCTAACCCTAACCCTAACCCTAATCCTAACCCTAACCCTAACCCTAACACAAACCCAACCCCTAACCCTAACCCTAACACTAATGCTAATTCTAACCCGAACCCAAAACATAACCCTAACCCTAACCCTAAACCTAACATTAACCCTAACCCTAAACCAAAACCTAACTCTAACCCTAAACCTAACCGTAACCCTAATCCTAACCCTATCCCTAACCCTAACACTAACCCTAACCCAAAACCACACCGTAACCACAAACCTAACTCAAACCCTAACCTTAAACCTAACCCAAACCCAAACCCCAACCCTAACCTTAACCCTAAACCAAACCCTAAACCTAAACCTAAGCCTAACCCTAACCCTAGCCCTAACCCTATTGCTAATCCTAACCGTAAACCTAACTTTAAACCAAATCCTAACCCAAACCCTAACCCTAAACCTAACCCTAACCCAAACGCTAAACCTCATCGTAAACCTAAGCCAATCCATAATCGTAACCCTAACCCTACACCTAACCCTACCGCTAACCCCAACACAAATCCGAACCCTATCCCCAACCCTATCCTTAACCCTAACCCTAACCCTAACCCTAACCCTAACCTAAACCTAACCCTAATCCTAACCCTAACCCTAACCCTAATCCTAACCCTAACCCTAACCCTAACACAAACCCAACCCCTAACCCTAACCCTAACCCTAATCCTAATTCTAACCCGAACCCAAACCATAAATCTAACCCTAACCCTAACTCTAACCCTAAACCTAACCCTAACCCTAATCCTAACCCTATCCCTAACCCTAACACTAACCCTAACCCAAAACCACACCGTAACCACAAACCTAACTCAAACCCTAACCTTAAACCTAACCCAAACCCAAACCCCAACCCTAACCTTAACCCTAAACCAAACCCTAAACCTAAACCTAACCCAAACCCTAACCCTAACCCTAACCCTAATCCTAATCCTAACTCAAACCCTAACCATAACCCTAATTCTAACCCGAACCCAAAACCTAAACCTAACCCTAGCACAAACTCTAACCCAAACCCTAACAATAACTCTAACCCTAACCCTATTCCTAACCCTAACCGTAACCCTAACCCTAACCCTAACCCTATTCCTAACCCTAACCCTAACCCTAACCTTAACCCAAACCCTAACCCTAAACCTAACCCTAACCCAAACCCTAATCAAACCCTAACCCTAAACCACACCCTAACCCTAACCCTAACACAAACCCTAACCCTAAAGCTAAGCCTAACTCAAACCCTAACCCTAACCCTAACCTTAACCCAAAAACTAAACCTAACCCTAACCCAAACCCTAACCCTAACACTAATCGTAATCCTAATCCTAACGCTAACCCTAACTCAAACCCTAACCCTAACCCAAACCCTAACCCTAACCCTAACCATAACCCTAATCCTAAACCTAACACTAACCCTAACGCTAACCCTAACCCTATCACTAACCCTAACCTGACCCTAACCCAAACCCTAAACCTAAACCTAACCCTAACCCTAATCCTAACCCTAACCCTAACCCAAAAACTAACCCTAACTCGAACCCTAAGCTAAACCCTAAACCTAACCCTAATGCTAACCCAAACCCTAAACCTAAGCCTATTCCTAACCATAACCCGAAACCCTAACCCTAAGCAATACCCTAAACATAACCTACACGATAACCCTAAGACTAACCCAAACACTAACCCTAACCCTAAACCTAACCAAAAACCTAAACCTAACCGTAACCCTAACCCGAACCCAAACCCAAACCCTAACACTAACCCTAACCCTAACACTAACCCAAATCCTAACCCTAACATTAACCCAAACCAAAACCCTAAACCTAACTCTAATCCTAACCCTAACCCTAATCAAAACCCTAACATTAAACCTAACCCTAAACCTAACCCAAAACCTAAACCTAACCCTAATCCTAACCCTAACACACACCCTAATACTGACCCTAACCCTAACCCAAACCCTAACCCTAACCCTATTCCTAACCATAACCCTAAACCTAACCTTAACCCAAACACTAACCCAAACAATAACCCAAACCCTATCCCTAACCCTAACCCTAACCCTAACTCAAACTCTGACCCTAACTCTAACCCTAACTCAAAACCTAAACCTAACCCTAATCCAAACCCTAACCCAAACCCTAACAATAACCCTAACCCTAACCCTAACCCAAAACCTAACCCTAACCCTAACCCTAACCCTAACCCAAACCATAACACTAACGCTAACCTTAACCCTAATGCTAAGCCTAAACCTAACTCAAACTCAAACCTAACCCTAAACCTAACCCTAACCCAAACCCTAACCCTAACACTAACCTAACCCTAACTCAAACCCTAACCATAACCCTAACCCTAACCCTAACCCAAACCCTAACCCTAACACTAACCCTAACCCTAACACTAACCCAAATCCTAACCCTAACCCTAACCCAAACCAAAACCCTAACCCTAACTCTAACTCTAATCCTAAACCTAACCCTAATCCTAACCCTAACCCTAACCCTAATCCTAACCCTAACCCTAACCCTAACACAAACCCAACCTCTAACACTGACCCTAACCCTAACCCAAACCCTAACCCTAAACCTAAACCTAACCCTAACCCTAACTCAAACCCTAACCCTAACCCTTACCCTAACTCAAACCCTAATCCTAACCCTAACCCTAACCCTAACCCAAACCGTAACCCAAATCCTAACCCTAAACCTAACCCTAACCATAACCTTAACCCTAACCCTAAGTCAAACACTAACCTTAACCCTAACAAAAACCCTAACCCTAAACCTATCCCTAACCCTTATCCTAACCCTAAACCTAACCCAAAAAATAACACTAACCCTAAACCAAACCCTAACCCTAACCCTAACCCTAACCCTAACCCTAACCCAAACCCTAACCCTTACCCAAACCCTAAACCTAAACCTAACCATAACCCGAATCCTAACCCTAACCCTAACCGAAAAACTAACCCTAACCCAAACCCTAACCCAAACTCTATTCCTAACCCTAACCCTAAACCTAACCTTAACCTAAACCCTAAATCAAACCCTAACCCTAAACTTAACCCTAACTCAAACTCTAACCCTAATTCGAAACCTAAACCTAACCCAAATACTAACCAAACCCTAACAATAACCCTAACCCTAACCCTATTCCTAACACTAACCCTAACCCTAACCCTAACCCTAAACCTATTCCTAACCCTAACCCTAAACCCTAACACTAACCAATACCCTAAACAAAACCTTCACGCTAACCCTAACCCTAACAAAACCCTAACCCTAACCCTAAACCTAACCAAAAACCTAAACCTAACCCTAACCCTAACTCAAACCCTAACCCTAACCCTAACCCTAACCCAAAACATAACCCATACCGAAACCCTAACCCTAACCCTAACCATAACACTAACTCAAACACTAACCCTAACCCTAACAAAAACCCTAACCCTTACCCTGACCCCAACCCTACCCCTCTTCCTAACCCTGACCCTAAACCCTAATCCTAACCAATACCCTAAACAAAACCTTCACGCTAACCCTAACCCTAACAAAACCCTAACCCTAAACCTATTCCTAACCCTAACCCTAACCCTGACCCTAACCCTAACCCTATTCCTAACCCTAACCCTAAACCCTTACCCTAACCAATACCCAAAACATAATCCTCACGCTAACCCTAAACCTAACCCAAACCCTAACACTAAACCTAACCCTAATCCTAACCCTAACCCAAACCCAAAGCCTAACCCAAATCCTAACCCAAACCCTAACCCTAACATTAACCCAAACCAAAACTCTAAACCTAACTCTAATCCTAACAATAACCCTAACCCTAACTCAAACTCTAACCCTAACTCTAACCCTAACTCAAAACCTAAACCTAACCCTAATCCAAACCCTAACCCAAACCCTAACAATAACCCTAACCCTAACCCTAACCCAAACCCTAACCCTAACCCTAACCCAAACCATAACACTAACCCTAACCTTAACCCTAATGCTAAGCCTAAACCTAATTCAAACTCACACCTAACCCTAAACCTAACCCTAACCCAAACCCTAACCCTAACACTAACCTAACCCTAACTCAAACCCTAACCATAACCCTAAAACTAACCCTAACCCAAATCCTAACCCTAACACTATGGCTAACCCTAACACTAACCCAAATCCTAACCCTAACCCTAAACCAAACCAAAACCCTAACCCTAACTCTAACTCTAATCCTAAACCTAACCCTAATCCTAACCCTAACCCTAACCCTAATCCTAAACCTAACCCTAACCCTAACACAAACCCAACCTCTAACACTAACCCTAACCCTAACCCTAACCCTAACCCTAACCCTAACCCTAACCCTAAACCTAAACCTAACCCTAACCCTAACTCAAAACCCAACCCTAACCCTTACCCTACCTCAAACCCTAACCCTAACCCTAACCCTAACCCAAACCCTAACCCAAATCCTAAAACTAACCCTAACCCTAACCCTAACTCAAACACTAACCCTAACCCTAACAAAAACCCTAACCCTAAACCTAACCCTAACCCTTATCCTAACCCTAAACCTAACACAAAAAATAACACTAACCCTAAACCAAACCCAAACCCTAACCCTAACCCTAACCCTAAACCAAACCCTAACCCTTACCCAAACCGTAAACCTAAACCTAACCCTAACCCCAATCCTAACCCTAACCCTTACCCAAAAACTCACCCTAACCCAAACCCTAACCCAAACCCTATTCCTAACCCTAACCCTAAACCTAACCTTAACCCAAACCCTAACCCAAACCTTAAACTTAAACTTAACCCTAACTCAAACTCTAACCCTAATTCCAACCCTCAACCTAACCCAAACACTAACCAAACCCTAACAATAGCCCTAAACCTAACCCTATTCCTAACACTAACCCTGACCCAAACCCTAACCCTAAACCTATTCCTAACCCTAACCCTAAACCCTAACCCTAACCAATACCCTAAACATAACCTTCACGCTAACCCTAACCCTAACCCAAACCCTAACCCTAACCCTAAACCTAACCAAAAACCTAAACCTAACCCTAACCCTAACCCTAACCCAAACCCTAACCCTAACACTAACCCAAATCCTAACCCTAACATTAACCCAAACCAAAACCCTAAACTTAACTCTAATCCTAACCCTAACCCTAATCAAAACCCTAACATTAAACCTAACCCTAACCCTAACCCAAAACCTAAACCTAACCCTAATCCTAACCCTAACCCTAACCCTAATCCTAACCCTAACCTTAACCCTAACACAAACCCAACCCCTAACCCTAACCTGACCCTAACCCAAACCCTAAACCTAAACCTAACCCTAACTCAAACCCTAACCCTAAACCTAACCCTAACCCTAACACAAACCCTAACCCTAAAGCTAACCCTAACCCTAATCCTAACCCTAATCCTAACCCAAAAACTAACCCTAACAATAACCCAAACCCTAACCCTAACCCTAACCCTAACCCTAACCCAAAACCTAACAGTAAACCAAACCCTAACACTAACCCTAAACCAAACCAAAACCCTAACCCTAACTCTAATCCTAACCCTAACCCTAACCCTAACCCTAACTCAAACCCTAACTCAAACCCTAACCCTAACCCTAACCCAAACCCTAAACCTAAACCTAACCCTAACCCTAACCGTAACCCTAACCCTAACCCAAACCCTAACACTAACCGAAACCCTAACCCTAACCCTAAACCAAACCAAAACCCTAACCCTAACTCTAATCCTAACCCTAACCCTAACCCTAACCCTAAACCTAACCCTAACTCAAACACTAACCCTAACCCTAATCAAAACCCTAACATTAAACCTAACCCTAACCCTAACCCAAAACCTAAACCTAATCCTAATCCTAACCCTAACCCTAACCCTAACCCTAACCCTAACCCAAACCCTAACCCTTACCCAAACCCTAAACCTAAACCTAACCCTAACCTTAATCCTAACCCTAACCCTAAGCCAAACACTAACCCAAATCCCTAACGATAACCCTAACCCTATTCCTAACACTAACCCTAACCCTAACCCTAACCCTAACCCTAACCCTATTCCTAACCCTAACCCTAAACCCTAAGCCTAACCAATACCCTAAACATAACCTTCACGTAAACCCTAACCGAAACCCAAACCCTAACCCTAAACCTAACCAAAAACCTAAACCTAACCCTAACCCAAACCCTAACCCTAACCCTATTCCTAACATTAACCCTAAACCTAAACTTAACCCAAACCCTAACCCAAACCCTAACCCTAACCCTAACCCTAACCATAACCCTAACCCAAACCCTAACCCAAATCCTAACCCTAACCCTAACCCTAACCCTAACTCAAACACTAACCCTAACTCTAACCCAAAACCTAACCCTAAATCTAACCCTAACCCTTATCCTAACCCTAAACCTAACTCAAAAAATAACACTAACCCTAAACCAAACCCTAACCCTAACACTAACCCTAACCCTTACTCAGACCCTAAACCTAATCCTAACCCTATTCTAATCCTAACCCGAACCCTTACCCAAACCCTAACCCTAACCCTATTTTAACCCTAACCCTAAACCTAACCTTAACCCAAACCCTAACCCACACGCTAACCCAAAACTAAACCCTAACTCAAACTCTAGCCCTATCTCGAACCTTAACCCTAACCCAAACACTAACCCAAACCCTAACAATAACCCTAACACTATTCCTAACACTAACCTTACCCCTACCCCTCACCCTACCCCTAACCCTAACCCTATTCCTAACCCTAACCCTAAACCCTAAGCCTAACCAATAACCTAAACATAACCTTCACGCTAAACCTAACCCTAACCCAAACCCTAACCCTAACACTAACCCTAACCCTAACACTAACCCAAATCCTAACCCTAACATTAACCCAAACCAAAACCCTAAACCTAACTCTAATCCTAACCTTAACCCTAATCAAAACCCTAACATTAAACCTAACCCTAACCCTAACCCAAAACCTAAACATAACCCTAATCCTAACCCTAACCCTAACCCTAATCCTAACCCTAACCCTAACCCTAACACAAACCCAACCCCTAACCCTAACCCTAACACTAATGCTAATTCTAACCCGAACCCAAAACATAACCCTAACCCTAACCCTAAACCTAACATTAACCCTAACCCTAAACCAAAACCTAACTCTAACCCTAAACCTAACCGTAACCCTAATCCTAACCCTATCCCTAACCCTAACACTAACCCTAACCCAAAACCACACCGTAACCACAAACCTAACTCAAACCCTAACCTTAAACCTAACCCAAACCCAAACCCCAACCCTACCCTTTACCCTAAACCAAACCCTTAACCTAAACCTAAGCCTAACCCTAACCCTAGCCCTAACCCTATTGCTAATCCTAACCGTAAACCTAACTTTAAACCAAATCCTAACCCAAACCCTAACCCTAAACCTAACCCTAACCCAAACGCTAAACCTCATCGTAATCCTAAGCCAATCCATAATCTTAACCCTAATCCTAATCCTAACCCTAACGCGAACCCGAACACAAATTCTAACCCTATCCCAAACCCTAACCCTAACCCTAACCCTAACCCTAACCCTAACCCTAACCCTAACCTAAACCTAACCCTAATCCTAACCCTAACCCTAACCCTAATCCTAACCCTAACCCTAACCCTAACACAAACCCAACCCCTAACCCTAACCCTAACCCTAATCCTAATTCTAACCCGAACCCAAACCATAAATCTAACCCTAACCCTAACTCTAACCCTAAACCTAACCCTAACCCTAATCCTAACCCTATCCCTAACCCTAACACTAACCCTAACCCAAAACCACACCGTAACCACAAACCTAACTCAAACCCTAACCTTAAACCTAACCCAAACCCAAACCCCAACCCTAACCTTAACCCTAAACCAAACCCTAAACCTAAACCTAAGCCTAACCCTAACCCTAGCCCTAACCCTATTGCTAATCCTAACCGTAAACCTAACTTTAAACCAAATCCTAACCCAAACCCTAACCCTAAACCTAACCCTAACCCAAACGCTAAACCTCATCGTAAACCTAAGCCAATCCATAATCTTAACCCTAATCCTAATCCTAACCCTAACGCTAACCCTAACACAAATTCTAACCCTATCCCAAACCCTAACCCTAACCCTAACCCTAACCCTAACCCTAACCCTAACCCTAACCTAAACCTAACCCTAATCCTAACCCTAACCCTAACCCTAATCCTAACCCTAACCCTAACCCTAACACAAACCCAACCCCTAAACCTAACCCTAACCCTAATCCTAATTCTAACCCGAACCCAAACCATAAATCTAACCCTAACCCTAACTCTAACCCTAAACCTAACCCTAACCCTAATCCTAACCCTATCCCTAACCCTAACACTAACCCTAACCCAAAACCACACCGTAACCACAAACCTAACTCAAACCCTAACCTTAAACCTAACCCAAACCCAAACCCCAACCCTAACCTTAACCCTAAACCAAACCCTAAACCTAAACCTAACCCAA
Organism: Eospalax fontanierii; assembly: GCA_035773235.1. Taxonomy (NCBI): domain Eukaryota; kingdom Metazoa; phylum Chordata; class Mammalia; order Rodentia; family Spalacidae; genus Eospalax; species Eospalax fontanierii. Next base: position 7,280,278 of record JAJHUQ010000035.1, on the reverse strand, counting down.
ACCCTAACCCTAACCCTAACCCTAATCCTAATCCTAACTCAAACCCTAACCATAACCCTAATTCTAACCCGAACCCAAAACCTAAACCTAACCCTAGCACAAACTCTAACCCAAACCCTAACAATAACTCTAACCCTAACCCTATTCCTAACCCTAACCGTAACCCTAACCCTAACCCTAACCCTATTCCTAACCCTAACCCTAACCCTAACCTTAACCCAAACCCTAACCCTAAACCTAACCCTAACCCAAACCCTAATCAAACCCTAACCCTAAACCACACCCTAACCCTAACCCTAACACAAACCCTAACCCTAAAGCTAAGCCTAACTCAAACCCTAACCCTAACCCTAACCTTAACCCAAAAACTAAACCTAACCCTAACCCAAACCCTAACCCTAACACTAATCGTAATCCTAATCCTAACGCTAACCCTAACTCAAACCCTAACCCTAACCCAAACCCTAACCCTAACCCTAACCATAACCCTAATCCTAAACCTAACACTAACCCTAACGCTAACCCTAACCCTATCACTAACCCTAACCTGACCCTAACCCAAACCCTAAACCTAAACCTAACCCTAACCCTAATCCTAACCCTAACCCTAACCCAAAAACTAACCCTAACTCGGACCCTAAGCTAAACCCTAAACCTAACCCTAATGCTAACCCAAACCCTAAACCTAAGCCTATTCCTAACCATAACCCGAAACCCTAACCCTAAGCAATACCCTAAACATAACCTACACGATAACCCTAAGACTAACCCAAACACTAACCCTAACCCTAAACCTAACCAAAAACCTAAACCTAACCGTAACCCTAACCCGAACCCAAACCCAAACCCTAACACTAACCCTAACCCTAACACTAACCCAAATCCTAACCCTAACATTAACCCAAACCAAAACCCTAAACCTAACTCTAATCCTAACCCTAACCCTAATCAAAACCCTAACATTAAACCTAACCCTAAACCTAACCCAAAACCTAAACCTAACCCTAATCCTAACCCTAACACACACCCTAATACTGACCCTAACCCTAACCCAAACCCTAACCCTAACCCTATTCCTAACCATAACCCTAAACCTAACCTTAACCCAAACACTAACCCAAACAATAACCCAAACCCTATCCCTAACCCTAACCCTAACCCTAACACAAACTCTGACCCTAACTCTAACCCTAACTCAAAACCTAAACCTAACCCTAATCCAAACCCTAACCCAAACCCTAACAATAACCCTAACCCTAACCCTAACCCAAAACCTAACCCTAACCCTAACCCTAACCCTAACCCAAACCATAACACTAACCCTAACCTTAACCCTAATGCTAAGCCTAAACCTAACTCAAACTCAAGCCTAACCCTAGACCTATCCCTAACCCAAACCCTAACCCTAACACTAACCTAACCCTAACTCAAACCCTAACCATAACCCTAACCCTAACCCTAACCCAAACCCTAACCCTAACACTAACCCTAACCCTAACACTAACCCAAATCCTAACCCTAACCCTAACCCAAACCAAAACCCTAACCCTAACTCTAACTCTAATCCTAAACCTAACCCTAATCCTAACCCTAACCCTAACCCTAATCCTAACCCTAACCCTAACCCTAACACAAACCCAACCTCTAACACTGACCCTAACCCTAACCCAAACCCTAACCCTAAACCTAAACCTAACCCTAACCCTAACTCAAACCCTAACCCTAACCCTTACCCTAACTCAAACCCTAATCCTAACCCTAACCCTAACCCTAACCCAAACCGTAACCCAAATCCTAACCCTAAACCTAACCCTAACCATAACCCTAACCCTAACCCTAAGTCAAACACTAACCCTAACCCTAACAAAAACCCTAACCCTAAACCTATCCCTAACCCTTATCCTAACCCTAAACCTAACCCAAAAAATAACACTAACCCTAAACCAAACCCTAACCCTAACCCTAACCCTAACCCTAACCCTAACCCAAACCCTAACCCTTACCCAAACCCTAAACCTAAACCTAACCATAACCCGAATCCTAACCCTAACCCTAACCGAAAAACTAACCCTAACCCAAACCCTAACCCAAACTCTATTCCTAACCCTAACCCTAAACCTAACCTTAACCTAAACCCTAAATCAAACCCTAACCCTAAACTTAACCCTAACTCAAACTCTAACCCTAATTCGAAACCTAAACCTAACCCAAATACTAACCAAACCCTAACAATAACCCTAACCCTAACCCTATTCCTAACACTAACCCTAACCCTAACCCTAACCCTAAACCTATTCCTAACCCTAACCCTAAACCCTAACACTAACCAATACCCTAAACAAAACCTTCACGCTAACCCTAACCCTAACAAAACCCTAACCCTAACCCTAAACCTAACCAAAAACCTAAACCTAACCCTAACCCTAACTCAAACCCTAACCCTAACCCTAACCCTAACCCAAACCCTAACCCAAATCCTAACCCTAACCCTAACCCTAACCATAACACTAACTCAAACACTAACCCTAACCCTAACAAAAACCCTAACCCTAACCCTGACCCTAACCCTAACCCTATTCCTAACCCTAACCCTAAACCCTAACCCTAACCAATACCCTAAACAAAACCTTCACGCTAACCCTAACCCTAACAAAACCCTAACCCTAAACCTATTCCTAACCCTAACCCTAACCCTGACCCTAACCCTAACCCTATTCCTAACCCTAACCCTAAACCCTTACCCTAACCAATACCCAAAACATAATCCTCACGCTAACC
>JAJHUQ010000035.1:7252500-7272500 GCA_035773235.1 Eospalax fontanierii | reverse complement strand
GAAACCCTAACCCTAAGCAATACCCTAAACATAACCTACACGATAACCCTAAGACTAACCCAAACACTAACCCTAACCCTAAACCTAACCAAAAACCTAAACCTAACCGTAACCCTAACCCGAACCCAAACCCAAACCCTAACACTAACCCTAACCCTAACACTAACCCAAATCCTAACCCTAACATTAACCCAAACCAAAACCCTAAACCTAACTCTAATCCTAACCCTAACCCTAATCAAAACCCTAACATTAAACCTAACCCTAAACCTAACCCAAAACCTAAACCTAACCCTAATCCTAACCCTAACACACACCCTAATACTGACCCTAACCCTAACCCAAACCCTAACCCTAACCCTATTCCTAACCATAACACTAAACCTAACCTTAACCCAAACACTAACCCAAACAATAACCCAAACCCTATCCCTAACCCTAACCCTAACCGTAACTCAAACTCTGACCCTAACTCTAACCCTAACTCAAAACCTAAACCTAACCCTAATCCAAACCCTAACCCAAACCCTAACAATAACCCTAACCCTAACCCTAACCCAAAACCTAACCCTAACCCTAACCCTAACCCTAACCCAAACCATAACACTAACCCTAACCTTAACCCTAATGCTAAGCCTAAACCTAACTCAAACTCAAACCTAACCCTAAACCTAACCCTAACCCAAACCCTAACCCTAACACTAACCTAACCCTAACTCAAACCCTAACCATAACCCTAACCCTAACCCTAACCCAAACCCTAACCCTAACACTAACCCTAACCCTAACACTAACCCAAATCCTAACCCTAACCCTAACCCAAACCAAAACCCTAACCCTAACTCTAACTCTAAACCTAAACCTAACCCTAATCCTAACCCTAACCCTAACCCTAATCCTAACCCTAACCCTAACCCTAACACAAACCCAACCTCTAACACTAACCCTAACCCTAACCCAAACCCTAACCCTAAACTTAAACCTAACCCTAACCCTAACTCAAACCCTAACCCTAACCCTTACCCTAACTCAAACCCTAATCCTAACCCTAACCCTAACCCTAACCCAAACCGTAACCCAAATCCTAACCCTAAACCTAACCCTAACCATAACCCTAACCCTAACCCTAACTCAAACACTAAACCTAACCCTAACAAAAACCCTAACCCTAAAACTATCCCTAACCCTTATCCTAACCCTAAACCTAACCCAAAAAATAACACTAACCCTAAACCAAACCCTAACCCTAACCCTAACCCTAACCCTAACCCTAACCCAAACCCTAACCCTTACCCAAACCCTAAACCTAAACCTAACCATAACCCGAATCCTAACCCTAACCCTAACCCAAAAACTAACCCTAACCCAAACCCTAACCCAAACCCTATTCCTAACCCTAACCCTAAACCTAACCTTAACCTAAACCCTAACCCAAACCCTAACCCTAAACTTAACCTTAACTCAAACTCTAACCCTAATTCGAAACCTAAACCTAACCCAAACACTAACCAAACCCTAACAATAACCCTTACCCTAACCCTATTCCTAACACTAACCCTAACCCTAACCCTAACCCTAAACCTATTCCTAAGCCTAACCCTAAACCCTAACCCTAACCAATACCCTAAACAAAACCTTCACGCTAACCCTAACCCTAACAAAACCCTAACCCTAACCCTAAACCTAACCAAAAACCTAAACCTAACCCTAACCCTAACCCTAACCCTAAACCTATTCCTAACCCTAACCCTAAACCCTAACCCTAAACAATACCCTAAACATAACCTTCACGCTAACCCTAACCCTAACCCAAACCCTAACCCTAACCCTAAACCTAACCAAAAACCTATTCCTAAGCCTAACCCTAAACCCTAACCCTAACCAATACCCTAAACAAAACCTTCACGCTAACCCTAACCCTAACAAAACCCTAACCCTAACCCTAACCCTAACCCTAAACCTAACCCTAACCCTAACCCTAACCCTAACCCTAACCCTAACCCAAAACTAACCCTAACCCTAACCCTAAACCTAACCAAAATCCTAAACCTAAACCTAAACCTTACTCAAACCCTAACCCTAACCCTAACCCTAACCCAAACCCTAACCCTAAATCTAACCCTAACCCTAACCCTATCCCAAAAACTAACCCTAAGAATAACCCAAACCCTAACCCTAACCCTAACCCTAACCCTAACCCTAACACAAACCCTAACACTAAACCAAACCCTAACCCTAACCCTAAACCAAACCAAAACCCTAACCCTAACTCTAATCCTAACCCTAAACCTAACCCTAACCCTAACCCTAACCCTAACTCAAACCCTAACTCTAACCCTAACCCAAACCCTAAACCTAAACCTAACCCTAACCATAACCCTAACCCTAACCCAAACCCTAACACTAACCCAAACCCTGACCCTAACCCGAAACCAAACCAAGCCCTAACCCTAACTCTAATCCTGACCCTAACCCTAACCCTAACCCTAACCTTAAACCAAACACTAACCCAAAGCCAAACCCAAAACCTATCCCTAACCCTAACCCTAACCCTAACTCAAACTCTAACCCTAACTCTAACCCTAACTCAAAACCTAAACAAAACCCTAATCCAAACGCTAACTCAAAACCTAACAATAACCCTAACCCTAAACCTATTCCTAACCCTAACCCTAACCCTAACCCTAACCCTATTCCTAACCCTAACCCTAAACCGTTACCCTAACCAATACCCAAAACATAACCCTCACGCTAACCCTAAACCTAACCCAAACCCTAACACTCAACCTAACCCTAACCAAAACCCTAACCCAAACCCTAACCTTAACCCAAACCAAAACCCTAACCCTAACTCTAATCCTAACTCTAACCCTAATCAAAACCCTAACAATAAGCCTAACCCTAACCCTAACCCTATTCCTAACCTTAACCCTAAACCTAACCTTAACCCAAAACCTAAACGTAAATCTAACCCAAACCCTAAACCTAACTCAAACCCTAACCCTATGACAAAACCTAACCCTAAAACTAACCCTAACCCAAATCCTAAATTAAACACTAACCCTAACCCAAACCCTAACCCTAACACTAACACTTACCCTAAGGCTAACCCAAAACCTAACCCTAAACCTAACCGAAACCAAAAGCCTAACCCTAACTCTAATCCTAACCCTAACCCTAATCCTAACCCTAACCCTAACACTAACCCAAACCGTAAACCTAACCCTAATCCTAACTCTAACCCTAACCCTAATCGTAACCCTAAACCTAACCCTAACCCACACCCAACCCCTAACCCTAACTGAAACCCTAACTCAAAATCTAACCCTAACCCTAACCCAAACCCTAACCCTAAACCTAACCCTAACCCTTTTCCTAACCCTAACACAAACCCTAACAATAATCCTAACCCTAACCCTATTCCTAAACCTAACCCTAACATTAACCCTAACCCTAATCCTAACCCTAACCCTAACCCAAAAACTAACCCTAAACCTAACCCAAACCCTAACCCTAACACTAATCCTAATCCTAACCCTAACGCTAACCCTAACTCAAACCCTAACGCTAACCCAAACCCTAACCCTAACACTAACCATAACCCTAATCCTAAACCTAACACTAACCCTAACCCTAACCCTAACCCTAACCCAAACCCTTACCTCCACCTAAACCCTAAACCTAACCCTATTCCTAACCCTAACCCTAAACCTAACCTTAACCCAAACCCTAACCCAAAACCTAACCCTAACCCTAACTCAAAATCTAAACGTAACTCGAACCCTCACCCTAACCCAAACACTAACCCAAAACCTAACAATAACCCTAACCCTATTCCTAACACTAACCCTAACCCTAACCCTAACCCTAACCCTAACCATATTCCTAACCATAACCCTAAACCCTAAGCCTAACCAATACCCTAAACATAACCTTCACGCTAACCCTAACCCTAACCCAAACCCTAACCCTAAACCTAACCATAAACCTAAACCTAACCCTAACCCAAACCCTAACACTAACCCTATTCCTAACATTAACCCTAAACCTAAACTTAACCCAAAACCTAACCCAAACCCTAACCCTAACCCTAAACCAAAACCTAAACCTAACCCTAATCCTAACCCTAATCCTAACCCTAACCCTAACCCTAACCCTAACCCTAACCCTAACTCAAACACTAACCCTAACCCTAACCCAAAACCTAACCCTAAACCTAACCCTAACCCTTATCCTAACCCTAAACCTAACTGAAAAAATAACACTAACCCTAAACCAAACCCCAACCCTAACCCTAACCCTAACCCTTACCCAAACCCTAAACCTAAACCTAACCCTAATCTAATCCTAACCCTAACCCTAACCCAAAAACAAACCCTAACTGGAGCCCTAACCCAAACCCTAATCCTAACGCTAACCCTAACCCAAAACCTAACCCTAACCCTATTCCTACCCCTAACCCTAAACCTAACCTTAACCCAAACCCTAACCCACACGCTAACCCTAAACTTAACGCTAACTCAAACTCTAACCCTAACTCGAACCTTAACCCTAACCCAAACACTAACCCAAACCCTAACAATAACCCTAACACTATTCCTAACACTAACCCTAACCCTAACCCTAACCCTAACCCTAATCCTATTCCTAACCCTAACCCTAAACCCTAAGCCTAACCAATACCCTAAACATAACCTTCATGCTAACCCTAACCCTAACCCAAACCCTAACCCTAACAATAAACCTAACCAAAAACCTAAACCTAACCCTAACCCTAACCCAAACCCTAACCCTAACACTAACCCTAACCCTAACACTAACCCAAATCCTAACCCTAACATTAACCCAAACCAAAATCCTAAACCTAACTCTAATCCTAACCCTAACCCTAATCAAAACCCTAACATTAAACCTAACCCTAACCCTAAACCAAAACCTAAACCTAACCCTAATCCTAACCCTAATCCTAAGCCTAATCCTCACCCTAACCCTAACCCTAACACAAACCCAACCCCTAACCCTAACCCTAACCCTAATCCTAATTCTAACCCGAACCCAAACCATAACCCTAACCCTAACCCTAACCCTAACCCTAACCCTAACCCTAAACCTAACCAAAAACCTAAACCTAACCCTAACCCTAACCCTAACGCAAACCCAATCCCTAACACTACCCCTAACCCTAACACTAACCCAAATCCTAACCCTAACATTAACCCAAACAAAAACCCTAAACCTAACTCTAATCCTAACCCTAAACCTAATCAAAACCCTAACATTAAACCTAACCCTAAACCTAACCCAAAACCTAATCCAAACCCTAATCATAACCCTAACACAAACCCTAACCCTAAACCCTAACCCAAACCCTAACCCAAACCCTAACCCTAACCCTAACCCTAACCATAACCCTAACCCAAACCCTAACCCAAATCCTAACCCTAACCCTAACCCTAACCCTAACTCAAACACTAACCCTAACTCTAACCCAAAACCTAACCCTAAATCTAACCCTAACCCTTATCCTAACCCTAAACCTAACTCAAAAAATAACACTAACCCTAAACCAAACCCTAACCCTAACACTAACCCTAACCCTTACTCAAACCCTAAACCTAAACCTAACCCTAATCTAATCCTAACCCTAACCCTAACCCAAACCCTAACCCTAACCCTATTTTAACCCTAACCCTAAACCTAACCTTAACCCAAACCCTAACCCACACGCTAACCCTAAACTTCACCCTAACTCAAACTCTAACCCTATCTCGAACCTTAACCCTAACCCAAACACTAACCCAAACCCTAACAATAACCCTAACACTATTCCTAACACTAAACCTAACCCTAAACCTAACCCTATTCCTAACCCTAACCCTAAACCCTAACCCTAACCAATACCCTAAACATAACCTTCACGAAAACCCTAACACTAAGCCAAACCCTAACCCTAACCCTAAACCCAACCAAAAACCTAACCCTAACCCTAAACCTAACCCTAACCCTAACCCAAACCCAAAAAATAACACTAACCCTAACCCTAACACTAAGCCAAATCCTAACCCTAACATTAACCCAAACCAAAATCCTAAACCTAACTCTAATCCTAACCCTAACCCTAATCAAAACCCTAACATTAAAAATAACCCTAAACCTAACCCAAAACCTAAACCTAACCCAAACCCTAACCGTAACCCTAACCCTAACTCAAACCCTAACCCTAACCCTAACCAAACCCTAACCCTAAACCTAACCCTAACCCGTATTCTAACCCTAAACCTAACCCAAAAAATAACACTAACCCTAAACCAAACCCTAACCCTAACCCTAACCCTAAACCTAACCCAAACCCTAACCCTTACCCAAACCCTAAACCTAAACCTAACCCTAACCCTAATCCTAACCCTAACCCTAACCCAAAAACTAACCCTAACCCGAACCCTAACCCAAACCCTAATCCTAACCCTAACCCTAACCCAAACCCTAACCCTATTCCTAACCATAACCCTAAACCTAACCTTAACCCAAACCCTAACCCTAAACCCTAACCCAAACCCTAACCCTAACCCTTACCCTAACCCTAACTCAAACTCTAACCCTAACTCTAACCCTAACCCAAAACCTAAACCTAACCCTATTCCAAACCCTAACCCAAACCCTAACAATAACCCTAACCCTAACCCTATTCCTAACACTAACCCTAACTCTAACCCTAACCCTAACTCTATTCCTAACCCTCACCCTAAACCCTAACCCTAACGAATACCCTAAACATAACCCTCACCCTAACCCTAACCCTAACCCAAACCCTAACCCTAACGCTAACCCTAACAAAAACCCTAACCCTAAAACTAAACCTAACCCAAAAACTAACCCTAACTCGAACCCTAACCCAAACCCTAATCCGAAACCTAACCCTAACCCAAACCCTAACCCTAACCCTATTCCTAACATTAACCCTAAACCTAACCTTAACCCAAACCCTAACCCAAACCCTAACCCTAACCCTAACCCTAACCCTAACCCTAACCCAAACCCTAACCCTAACCCTAACCCTAAACCTAACCCTAATCTAATCCTAACCCTAACCCTAATCCTAACCCTAACTCTAACACTAACCCAAACCCTAAACCAAACCCTAATCCTAACTCTAATCCTAACCCTAACCCTAATCAAAACCCTAACATTAAACCTAACCCTAACCCTAAACCAAAACCTAAACCTAACCCTAATCCTAACCCTAATCCTAACCCTAATCCTTACCCTAACCCTAACCCTAACACAAACCCAACCCCTAACCCTTACCCTTACCCTTTTCCTAATTCTTACCCGAACCCAAACCATAACCCTAACCCTAACCCTAACCCTAACCCTAACCCTAACCCTAAACCTAACCAAAAACCTAAACCTAACCCTAACCCTAACCCTAACGCAAACCCAATCCCTAACACTACCCCTAACCCTAACACTCACCCAAATCCTAACCCTAACATTAACCCAAACAAAAACCCTAAACCTAACTCTAATCCTAACCCTAAACCTAATCAAAACCCTAACATTAAACCTAACCCTAAACCTAACCCAAAACCCAAACCTAACCCTAATCATAACCCTAACACAAACCCTAACCCTAAACCCTAACCCAAACCCTAACCCAAACCCTAACCCTAACCCTAACCCTAACCATAACCCTAACCCAAACCCTAACCCAAATCCTAACCCTAACCCTAACCCTAACCCTAACTCAAACACTAACCCTAACTCTAACCCAAAACCTAACCCTAAATCTAACCCTAACCCTTATCCTAACCCTAAACCTAACTCAAAAAATAACACTAACCCTAAACCAAACCCTAACCCTAACACTAACCCTAACCCTTACTCAAACCCTAAACCTAAACCTAACCCTAATCTAATCCTAACCCTAACCCTAACCCAAACCCTAACCCTAACCCTATTTTAACCCTAACCCTAAACCTAACCTTAACCCAAACCCTAACCCACACCCTAACCCTAAACTTAACCCTAACTCACACCCTAACCCTATCTCGAACCTTAACCCTAACCCAAACACTAACCCAAACCCTAAAAATAACCCTAACCCTATTCCTAACACTAAACCTAACCCTAAACCTAACCCTATTCCTAACCCTAACCCTAAACCCTAACCCTAACCAATACCCTAAACATAACCTTCACGAAAACCCTAACACTAAGACATACCCTAACCCTAACCCTAAACCTAACCAAAAACCTAGCCCTAACCCTAAACCTAACCCTAACCCAAACCCAAAAAATAACACTAACCCTGACCCTAACACTAACCCAAATCCTAACCCTAACATTAACCCAAACCAAAATCCTAAACCTAACTCTAATCCTAACCCTAACCCTAATCAAAACCCTAACATTAAAAATAACCCTAAACCTAACCCAAAACCTAAACCTAACCCAAACCCTAACCGTAACCCTAACCCTAACTCAAACCCTAACCCTAACCCTAACCAAACCCTAACCCTAAACCTAACCCTAACCCGTATTCTAACCCTAAACCTAACCCAAAAAATAACACTAACCCTAAACCAAACCCTAACCCTAACCCTAACCCTAAACCTAACCCAAACCCTAACCCTTACCCAAACCCTAAACCTAAACCTAACCCTAACCCTAATCCTAACCCTAACCCTAACCCAAAAACTAACCCTAACCCGAACCCTAACCCAAACCCTAATCCTAACCCTAACCCTAACCCAAACCCTAACCCTAACCCTATTCCTAACCATAACCCTAAACCTAACCTTAACCCAAACCCTAACCCTAAACCCTAACCCAAACCCTAACCCTAACCCTTACCCTAACCCTAACTCAAACTCTAACCCTAACTCTAACCCTAACCCAAAACCTAAACCTAACCCTATTCCAAACCCTAACCCAAACCCCAACAAAAACCCTAACCCCAACCCTATTCCCAACACTAACCCTAACTCTAACCCTAACCCTAACTCTATTCCTAACCCTCACCCTAAACCCTAACCCTAACGAATACCCTAAACATAACCCTCACCCTAACCCTAACCCTAACCCAAACCCTAACCCTAACGCTAACCCTAACAAAAACCCTAACCCTAAAACTAAACCTAACCCAAAAACTAACCCTAACTCGAACCCTAACCCAAACCCTAATCCGAAACCTAACCCTAACCCAAACCCTAACCCTAACCCTATTCCTAACATTAACCCTAAACCTAACCTTAACCCAAACCCTAACCCAAACCCTAACCCTAACCCTAACCCTAACCCTAACCCTAACCCAAACCCTAACCCTAACCCTAACCCTAAACCTAACCCTAATCTAATCCTAACCCTAACCCTAATCCTAACCCTAACTCTAACACTAACCCAAACCCTAAACCAAACCCTAATCCTAACTCTAATCCTAACCCTAATCGTAACCCTAAACCTAACCCTAACCCACACCCAAACCCTAATTCTAACCCTAACCCTAACCGAAACCCTAACTCAAACCCTAACCCTAACCCTAACCCAAACCCTAACCCTAAACCTAACCCTAATCCTTTTCCTAACCCTAACACAAACCCTAACAATAATCCTAACCCTAACCCTATTCCTAAACCTAACCCTAACCCTAACCCTAACCCTAATCCTACTCCTAACCCTAACCCAAAAACTAACCCTAACCCTAACCCAAACCCTAAACCTAACACTAATCCTTATCCTTACCCTAACGCTAACCCTAATTCAAACCCTAACCCTAAACCATACCCTTACCCTAACACTAACCATAACCCTAGACCTAAACCTTAAATTTACACTAACCCTAACCCTATTCCTTACCCTAACCCTTACCCTAACACAAACCCTAACCCTTATCCAAACCCTAAACCTAAACCTATCCCTAACCCTAATCCTAACCCTAACCCTAACCCAAAAACTAACCCTAACTCGAACCCTAAGCCAAACCCTAATCCTAACCCTAACGCTAACCCAAACCCTAAACCTGACCCTATTCCTAACCCTAACCCTAAACCTAACCTTAACCCAAACCCTAACCCAAAACCTAACCCTAACCCTAACTCAAACTCTAACCCTAACTCGAACCCTAACCCTAACCCAAACACTAACCCAAACCCTAAAAATAACCCTAACCCTATTCCTAACACTAAACCTAACCCTAAACCTAACCCTATTCCTAACCCTAACCCTAAACCCTAACCCTAACCAATACCCTAAACATAACCTTCACGAAAACCCTAACACTAAGCCAAACCCTAACCCTAACCCTAAACCTAACCAAAAACCTAACCCTAACCCTAAACCTAACCCTAACCCTAACCCAAACCCAAAAAATAACACTAACCCTAACCCTAACACTAACCCAAATCCTAACCCTAACATTAACCCAAACCAAAATCCTAAACCTAACTCTAATCCTAACCCTAACCCTAATCAAAACCCTAACATTAAAAATAACCCTAAACCTAACCCAAAACCTAAACCTAACCCAAACCCTAACCGTAACCCTAACCCTAACTCAAACCCTAACCCTAACCCTAACCAAACCCTAACCCTAAACCTAACCCTAACCCGTATTCTAACCCTAAACCTAACCCAAAAAATAACACTAACCCTAAACCAAACCCTAACCCTAACCCTAACCCTAAACCTAACCCAAACCCTAACCCTTACCCAAACCCTAAACCTAAACCTAACCCTAACCCTAATCCTAACCCTAACCCTAACCCAAAAACTAACCCTAACCCGAACCCTAACCCAAACCCTAATCCTAACCCTAACCCTAACCCAAACCCTAACCCTAACCCTATTCCTAACCATAACCCTAAACCTAACCTTAACCCAAACCCTAACCCTAAACCCTAACCCAAACCCTAACCCTAACCCTTACCCTAACCCTAACTCAAACTCTAACCCTAACTCTAACCCTAACCCAAAACCTAAACCTAACCCTATTCCAAACCCTAACCCAAACCCTAACAATAACCCTAACCCTAACCCTATTCCTAACAATAACCCTAACTCTAACCCTAACCCTAACTCTATTCCTAACCCTCACCCTAAACCCTAACCCTAACGAATACCCTAAACATAACCCTCACCCTAACCCTAACCCTAACCCAAACCCTAACCCTAACGCTAACCCTAACAAAAACCCTAACCCTAAAACTAAACCTAACCCAAAAACTAACCCTAACTCGAACCCTAACCCAAACCCTAATCCGAAACCTAACCCTAACCCAAACCCTAACCCTAACCCTATTCCTAACATTAACCCTAAACCTAACCTTAACCCAAACCCTAACCCAAACCCTAACCCTAACCCTAACCCTAACCCTAACCCTAACCCAAACCCTAACCCTAACCCTAACCCTAAACCTAACCCTAATCTAATCCTAACCCTAACCCTAACCCAAAAACAAACCCTAACTGGAGCCCTAACCCAAACCCTAATCCTAACCCTAACCCTAACCCAAACCCTAACCCTAACCCTATTCCTACCCCTAACCCTAAACCTAACCTTAACTCAAACCCTAACCCACACGCTAACCCTAAACTTAACCCTAACTCAAACTCGAAACCTAACTCCAACCTTAACCCTAACCCAAACACTAACCCAAACCCTAACAATAACCCTAACACTATTCCTAACACTAACCCTAACCCTAACCCTAACCCTAACCCTAACCCTAACCCTAATCCTATTCCTAACCCTAACCCTAAACCCTAAGCCTAACCAATACCCTAAACATAACCTTCACGCTAACCCTAACCCTAACCCAAACCCTAACCCTAACCCTAAACCTAACCAAAAACCTAAACCTAACCCTAACCCTAACCCAAACCCTAACCCTAACACTAACCCTAACCCTAACACTAACCCAAATCCTAACCCTAACATTAACCCAAACCAAAACCCTAAACGTAACTCTAATCCTAACCCTAACCCTAATCAAAACCCTAACATTAAACCTAACCCTAACCCTAATCCAAAACCTAAACCTAACCCTAATCCTAACCCTAACCCTAACCCTAATCCTAACCCTAACCCTAACCCTAACACAAACCCAACCCCTAACCCTAACCCTAACCCTAATCCTAATTCTAACCTGAACCCAAACCATAACCCTAAACCTAACCCTAACCCTAACCCTAACCCTAAACCTAACCAAAAACCTAAACCTAACCCTAACCCTAACCCTAACCCAAACCCAATCCCTAACACTAACCCTAACCCTAACACTAACCCAAATCCTAACCCTAACATTAACCCAAACCAAAAACCTAAACCTAACTCTAATCCAAACCCTAAACCTAATCAAACCCCTAACATTAAACCTAACCCTAAACCTAACCCAAAACCTAAACCTAACCTTAACCATTACCCTAACCCAAACCCTAACCCTAACCCTATTCCTAACCATAACACTAAACCTAACCTTAACCCAAACACTAACCCAAACCCTAACCCAAACCCTATCCCTAACCCTAACCCTAACACTAACTCAAACTCTAACCCTAACTCTAACCCTAACTCAAAACCTAAACATAACCCTAATCCAAACCCTAACCCAAACCCTAACAATAACCCTAACCCTAACCCTATTCCTAACACTAACCCTAACCCTAACCCTAACCCTTACCCTATTCCTAACACTAACCCTAAACCCTTACCCTAACCAATACCATAAACATAACCCTCACGCTAACCCTAACCCTAACCCAAACCCTAACACTAACCCTAACCCTAACCCAAACCCTAACCCTAACCCTAACCCTAACCCAAACCAAAACCCTAACCCTAACTCTAATCCTAACCCTAACCCTAATCAAAACCCTTACAGTAACCCTAACCCTAACCCTAACCCTATTCCTAACCTTAACCCTAAACCTAACCTTAACCCAAAACCTAACCGTAAATCTAACCCAAACATAACCCTAACTCAAACCCTAACCCTAAGACAAACCCTAACCCTAACACTAGCCCTAACCGAAACCCTAACCCTAACACTAGCACTTACCCTAGGACTAACGCAAGACCTAACCCTAAACCTAACCGAAACCAAAAGCTTAAGCCTAAGTCTAATCCTGACCCTGACCCTAATCCTAACCCTAACTCTAACACTAACCCAAACCCTAAACCAAACCCTAATCCTAACTCTAATCCTAACCCTAATCATAACCCTAAACCTAACCCTAACCCACACCCAACCCCTAACTCTAACCCTAACCCTAACCGAAACCCTAACTCAAACCCTAACTCTAACCCTAACCCAAACCCTAACCCTAAACCTAACCCTAATCCTTTTCCTAACCCTAACACAAACCCTAGCAATAATCCTAACCCTAACCCTATTCCTAAACCTAACCCTAAACCTAACCCTAACCCTAATCCTACTCCTAACCCTAACCCAAAAACTAACCCTAACCCTAACCCAAACCCTAAACCTAACACTAATCCTAATCCTAACCCTAACGCTAACCCTAACTCAAACCCTAACCCTAACCCAAACCCTAACCCTAACACTAACCATAACCCTAATCCTAAACCTAACACTAACCCTAACCCTAACCCTAACCCTAACCCTAACCCTAACCCTAACCCAAACCCTAACCCTTATCCAAACCCTAAACCTAAACCTATCCCTAACCCTACTCCTAACCCTAACCCTAACCCAAAAACTAACCCTAACTCGAACCCTAAGCCAAACCCTAATCCTAACCCTAACGCTAACCCAAACCCTAAACCTAACCCTATTCCTAACCTTAACCCTAAACCTAACCTTAACCCAAACCCTAACCCAAAACCTAACCCTAACCCTAACTCAAACTCTAACCCTAACTCGAACCCTAACCCTAACCCAAAAACTAACCCAAACCCTAAAAATAACCCTAACCCTATTCCTAACACTAAACCTAACCCTAAACCTAACCCTATTCCTAACCCTAACCCTAAACCCTAACCCTAACCAATACCCTAAACATAACCTTCACGAAAACCCTAACCCTAAGCCAAACCCTAACCCTAACCCTAAACCTAACCAAAAACCTAACCCTAACCCTAACCCTAACCCTAACCCAAACCGAAACCCTAACACTAACCCTAACCCTAACACTAACCCAAATCCTAACCCTAACATTAACCCAAACCAAAACCCTAAACCTAACTCTAATCCTAACCCTAACCCTAATCAAAACCCTAACATTAAAAATAACCCTAAACCTAACCGAAAACCTAAACCTAACCCAAACCCTAACCGTAACCCTAACCCTAACTCAAACACTAACCCTAACCCTAACCCAAACCCTAACCCTAAACCTAACCCTAACCCTTATTCTAACCCTAAACCTAACCCAAAAAATAACACTAACCCTAAACCAAACCCTAACCCTAACCCTAACCCTAAACCTAACCCAAACCCTAACCCTTACCCAAACCCTAAACCTAAACCTAACCCTAACCCTAATCCTAACCCTAACCCTAACCCAAAAACTAACCCTAACCCGAACCCTAACCCAAACCCTAATCCTAACCCTAACCCTAACCCAAACCCTAACCCTAACCCTATTCCTAACCATAACCCTAAACCTAACCTTAACCCAAACCCTAACCCTAAACCCTAACCAAAACCCTAACCCTAACCCTTACCCTAACCCTAACTCAAACTCTAACCCTAACTCTAACCCTAACCCAAAACCTAAACTTAACCCTAATCCAAACCCTAACCCATACCCTAACAATAACCCTAACCCTAACCCTATTCCTAACACTAACCCTAACTCTAACCCTAACCTTAACTCTCTTCCTAATCCTAACCCTAAACCCTAACCCTAACGAATACCCTAAACATAACCCTCACCCTAACCCTAACCCTAACCCAAACCCTAAACCTAACGCTAACCCTAACAAAAACCCTAACCCTAAACCTAAACCTAACCCAAAAACTAACCCTAACTCGAACCCTAACCCAAACCCTAATCCTAAACCTAACCCTAACCCAAACCCTAACCCTAACCCTATTCCTAACATTAACCCTAAACCTAACCTTAACCAAAACCCTAACCCAAACCCTAACCCTAACCCTAACCCTAACCCTAACCCAAACCCTAACCATAACCCTAACCCTAACCCTAACCCTAACACTAACCCTAACCCTAACCCTAACCCTAACCCTAACCCTATTCCTAACACTAACCCTAAACCCTATGCCTAACCAATACCCTAAACATAACCTTCACCCTAACACTAAGCCTAACCCAAACCCTAACCCTAAACCTAACCAAAAACCTAAACCTAACCCTAACCCTGACCCTAACCCTAACCCTAATCCTAACCCTAGCCCTAACCCTAACACAAACCCAACCCCTAACCCTATCCCTAATCAAAACCCTAACATTAAACCTAACCCTAACCCTAACCCAAAACCTAAACCTAACCCTAATCCTAACCCTAACCCTAACCCTAATCCTAACCCTAACCCTAACCCTAACACAAACTCAACCCCTAACCCTAACCCTAACCCTAATCCTAATTCTAACCGGAACCCAAAACATAACCCTAACCTTAACCCTAACCCTAACCCTAAACCTAACATTAACCCTAACCCTAAACCAAACCCTAACTCTAACCCTAAACCTAACCCTAACCCTAATCCTAACCCTATCCCTAACCCTAACACTAACCCTAACCCAAAACCATACCGTAACCACAAGCCTAACTCAAACCCTAACCCTAAACCTAACCCAAGCCCAAACCCTAACCCTAACCTTAACCCTAAACCAAACCCTAAACCTAAACCTAACCCTAACCCTAACCCTAACCCTAACCCTATTGCTAATCCTAACCCTAACCCTAACTTTATACTAAATCCTAACCCAAACCCTAACCCTAACCCTAACCCTAACCCTAAGCCAATCCCTAATCTTAACCCTAATCCAAATCCTAACCCTAACGCTAACCCTAACACAAATTCTAACCCTAACCCAAACCCTAATCCTAACACTAAACCTAACCCTAAGCCTATCCCAAACCCTTACCCTAACCCTAATTCTAATCCTAAACCAAACCGTAACCCTAACACTAACCCAAACCATAAACCTAACCCTAACCTTAACCCTAATGCTAACACTAAACCTAATTCAAACTCAAACCCTAACCCTAACCCTAACCCTAACCCTAACCCAACCCCTAATCCTAACCCTAATCGTAACCCTAACCCAAACCCTAAACCTAATCCTAACCCTAAGCCCTAAACCTAATCCTAATGCTAAACCTAAACCTAACCCAAACAAAAACCCTAAACTTAACCCTAATCGTAACCCTAATACTAACCCTAACCCTAATCCACACCCCAACCCTAACACTAACCCTAACCCTAACCCTAATCCTAACCGAAACCCTAAACCTAACACTAATCCTAATCCTAACCCTAACCCAAAAACTAACCCTAACCCTAACCCAAACCCTAAACCTAACACTAATCCTAATCCTAACCCTAACGCTAACCCTAACTCAAACCCTAACCCGAACCCAAACCCTAACCCTAACACTAACCATAACCCTAATCCTAAACCTAACACTAACCCTAACCCTAACCCAAACCCTAACCCTAACCCTAACCCTAACCCAAACCCTAACCCTTATCCAAACCCTAAACCTAAACCTATCCCTAACCCTAATCCTAACCCTAACCCTAACCCAAAAACTAACCCTAACTCGAACCCTAAGCCAAACCCTAATCCTAACCCTAACGCTAACCCAAACCCTAAACCTAACCCTATTCCTAACCCTAACCCTAAACCTAACCTTAACCCAAACCCTAACCCAAAACCTAAACCCTAACCCTAACTCAAACTCTAACCCTAACTCGAACCCTAACCCTAACCCAAACACTAACCCAAACCCTAAAAATAACCCTAACCCTATTCCTAACACTAAACCTAACCCTAAACCTAACCCTATTCCTAACCCTAACCCTAAACCCTAACCCTAACCAATACCCTAAACATACCCTTCACGAAAACCCTAACCCTAAGCCAAACCCTAACCCTAACCCTAAACCTAACCAAAAACCTAACCCTAACCCTAACCCTAACCCTAACCCAACCCGAAACCCGAACACTAACCCTAAACCTAACACTAACCCAAATCCTAACCCTAACATTAACCCAAACCAAAACCCTAAACCTAACTCTAATCCTAACCCGAACCCTAATCAAAACCCTAACATTAAAAATAACCCTAAACCTAACCCAAAACCTAAACCTAACCCAAACCCTAACCGTAACCCTAACCCTAACTCAAACACTAACCCTAACCCTAACCCAAACCTTAACCCTAAACCTAACCCTAACCCTTATTCTAACCCTAAACCTAACCCAAAAAATAACACTAACCCTAAACCAAACCCTAACCCTAACCCTAACCCTAAACCTAACCCAAACCCTAACCCTTACCCTAACCCTAAACCTAAACCTAACCCTAACCCTAATCCCAACCCCAACCCCAACGCAAAAACTAACCCTAACCCGAACCCTAACCCAAACCCTAATCCTAACCCTAACCCTAACCCAAACCCTAACCCTAACCCTATTCCTAACCATAACCCTAAACCTAACCTTAACCCAAACCCTAACCCTAAACCCTAACCCAAACCCTAACCCTAACCCTTACCCTAACCCTAACTCAAACTCTAACCCTAACTCTAACCCTAACCCAAAACCTAAACTTAACCCTAATCCAAACCCTAACCCAAACCCTAACAATAACCATAACCCTAACCCTATGCCTAACACTAACCCTAACTCTAACCCTAACCTTAACTCTATTCCTAATCCTAACCCTAAACCCTAACCCTAACGAATACCCTAAACATAACCCTCACCCTAACCCTAACCCTAACCCAAACCCTAAACCTAACGCTAACCCTAACAAAAACCCTAACCCTAAACCTAAGCCTAACCCAAAAACTAACCCTAACTCGAACCCTAACCCAAACCCTAATCCTAAACCTAACCCTAACCCAAACCCTAACCCTAACCCTATTCCTAACATTAACCCTAAACCTAACCTTAACCCAAACCCTAACCCAAACCCTAACCCTAACCCTAACCCTAACCCTAACCCTAACCCAAACCCTAACCCTAACCCTAACCCTAACCCTAACCCTAACACTAACCCTAACCCTAACCCTAACCCTAACCCTAACCCTATTCCTAACACTAACCCTAAACCCTAAGCCTAACCAATACCCTAAACATAACCTTCACCCTAACACTAAGCCTAACCCAAACCCTAACCCTAACCCTAAACCTAACCAAAAACCTAAACCTAACCCTAACCATGACCCTAACCCTAACCCTAATCCTAACCCTAGCCCTAACCCTAACACAAACCCAACCCCTAACCCTATCCCTAATCAAAACCCTAACATTAAACCTAACCCTAACCCTAACCCAAAACCTAAACCTAACCCTAATCCTAACCCTAACCCTAACCCTAATCCTAACCCTAACCCTAACCCTAACACAAACTCAACCCCTAACCCTAACCCTAACCGTAATCCTAATTCTAACCGGAACCCAAAACATAACCCTAACCTTAACCCTAACCCTAACCCTAAACCTAACATTAACCCTAACCCTAAACCAAACCCGAACTTTAACCCTAAACCTAACCCAAATCCAAATCCTAACCCGATCCCTTACCCTAACACTAACCCTAACCCAAAACCATACCGTAACCACAAGCCTAACTCAAACCCTAACCTTAAACCTAACCCAAACCCAAACCCTAACCCTAACCTTAACCCTAAACCAAACCCTAAACCTAAACCTAACCCTAACCCTAACCCTAACCCTAACCCTATTGCTAATCCTAACCCTAACCCTAACTTTAAACTAAATCCTAACCCAAACCCTAACCCTAACCCTAACCCTAACCCTAAGCCAATCCCTAATCTTAACCCTAATCCTAATCCTAACCCTAACGCTAACCCTAACACAAATTCTAAACCTAACCCAAACCCTAATCCTAACACTAAACCTAACCCTAAGCCTATCCCAAACCCTTACCCTAACCCTCATTCTAATCCTAACCCAAACCGTAACCCTAACACTAACCCAAACCATAAACCTAACCCTAACCTTAACCCTAATGCTAACACTAAACCTAATTCAAACTCAAACCCTAACCCTAACCCTAACCCTAACCCTAACCCAACCCCTAATCCTAACCCTAATCCTAACCCTAACCCAAACCCTAAACCTAATCCTAACCCTAAGCCCTAAACCTAATCCTAATGCTAACCCTAAACCTAACCCAAACAAAAACCCTAAACTTAACCCTAATCGTAACCCTAATACTAACCCTAACCCTAATCCACACCCCAACCCTAACACTAACCCTAACCCTAACCCTAATCCTAACCGAAACCCAAACCCTAAACCTAACCTTAACCAAAACCCTAACCCTAAACCTAACGCTAACCCTTATCCAAACCCAAACCCTTACCCTAACCCGAACCCTAAACCTAACCCTAATGCTATCCCTAACCTTAAACCTAACCCAAGCCCAAACCCTAAACTTAACCCTAATCGTAAACCTAACCCAAAACCTAACCCTAACCCAAACACTAACTTTAACAATAAGCCTAACCCTAACACTATCACTAACCCTAACCCTAACCCTAATCATAACCCAAACCCAACCCGAAACCCTAACCCTAACCTTAACCCAAATGCTAAACCTAATCCTAACTCAATCTCAAACCCTAAACCTCACCCTAACCCTAACCCTAACCATACCCCTAACCCTAACCCTAACTCAAACACTAACCCTACCCCTAACCCTAACCCTCACCATAACCCTAACCCTAACCCTAACTCAAACACTAACCCTAACCCTAACCCTAACCCTAACCCAAACCCTAACCCTAAACCTAACCCTAACCCTTATCCTAACCCTA